>JBBPDJ010000004.1:13128336-13167772 GCA_037974625.1 Cucumis cinereus | reverse complement strand
GGGGGGGGGAGGGGGGGGGGAGAGACATTTTGAAAGTGGGAAGCATGAAGCAGCACTTCCTAGAACCCCTAAAAGAAATTTTGAGTAATGTCCATTCCCTTTTGTTCCTGTATTTGCTAGTGCCAAGCCACGCCCCCTCATGCCCCATCATTATGCTTTTTTTATATACATAAATACCCTAAATGAAAAAACCACTTAAAATATTTAAGATTTTATCCGTGTCTATCGTTGATAGAATTTGAAATTTGTTATATTTTGTAAATATTTTAGTTTATTTGGTTATATTTAAAACGTTTCATATATGTAGATGTAACAAATATTGGTGTAGTAGTTTGGACTATTAGATATTTTTATAAAATTTAGGGACTTATTAGATATTTTTAAAATTGAGAGATCTATTAGACACCAACATTCAAAAAATCGCTCAAATTTAACTTATTTATATTTGTATGACGATACTATTCCATCCACCATAGATTTGAATTTTGCTATTCGAAGATCATGCAATCCTCAAATGTCAAAGAACTCGAGGAGGTGGGTGAAAATAGAGACCTCAATGTGATAGAATTCAGCATGGTGTGAGTGCTTTGATTAAGAAATGTTGAGATGATAAGAACAAATTTTCAATATTCTTATGAATAGAGTGAGGAATGATGTTATCGCTTTTTTAAACGCTAAAGCTATAGTTGTCCATTATCATAACAAGATTTTATTTACACGTAAACCCTTTTAAACTTTTAATTGTAATGATAAAAGTCACAACAAACGTATAGGTTTGAGGTTTTAATTTTTATAATTATTGTAAGTTTGATCAAGACCCAAATTTTACATTTAAAAGTTTGAATATATGATTACAACTACCACGTACCCTATTTCTGGAAGATTTTTGCAATTTGTCCTCGTTATTTAACATTAATTGTAAATTTGACTTTAAAATGTAGAAAATGAAGGAAAAGAGAATAATATTGGAGATTTTGGGGGGGCAGAAAATGAATGGCCAAAATTGAGAAGTACTTTTTATGTAATCATAAGGCACAAAAATATGGGCACTCACAAATGTATATGGTTGAAGATTTTGGAATATTTTGCCCTAAAATATCCCACTTGTGTCACAAATGTGCCATTCCTAAAGTAAAAATTGCTTTGAATAAAATCTCATTCTCTTCCAATTTAGTGATGAATATATAGTGGAATTTTTAGCTGTAATATTCCATGTATTATTATTGTTCATTTTTCTTGTAAGTTTGGGATTCTTACAAGCTAAGTAAAATCCTTTGTGAACCTTTCATGAGCTTCAATATAACTCTTTTACCTTTTTGTCCTCCATCATTTTTCACACTCTTAAATAATCCTTGATGATACATATATAATAATGTTAATGTTTTTTATATATATAAAATCCGTGTAACTATTGGATTGAATGATCGAGATGTGACAATAACAAAACGAAAGATTAAGTTACTACAAATCCCTTGTCTTTAAAACTTTAGACGAAAAGTAAGATTTGGAATGATATAGTGATGAAACGGTGTGGGGATTGAGATTACGCACCATGCTATTTCATATCACAATTTTCATTTAGAAGTTTTAAAAAATTTATAAAAGGTTAGGTGTTGTGAAATCGATAAACAGAAAATGTAAAGTCGAGAATCATGCGTAGTAGGATTGATGTAGCTCATTGACGGTTGTGTTAGCTACACACATAGGTAGAGAGGGAGACAATGGGAGATGGCAATTTATTATTGAAAGAAAAATATCATATTACATAATTAGAGACGTCAATAGAGTAAAAGAATTTGTATAGAGCACTCTTCTATGCCCTATATAGCAGATTCGAGCACTACAACAAAATATACCATCTTGACTTAATTTTTTAATAGGTAACACAAGGGATGCAACAACAACATTAATAGTGAGACCTCGTGTTTTGGTTGTTTAGAGTGCCAAATAATAAATTCGAGACATTTTAATGCTGATACAATACATGTATTTTTTAAACAAAAGGCAAATTTTAAGGTAAGTTTTATAATTTAATTAAAAAAAATAAAAAAGAGAGAGATGATGATGATATCCAATGGCCAAGCATGATGAGAAAAATGGAGGTGGACCAAACAAAATCATTTCTTTTTGGTACAATGCTTCCAAAACAAACATTTTTACTCAATGGTTATGTGAAAATTAGGTCAAATGTAAAACATGATTTAGCATTAATTTAGGATCATTATTGATCATTCTATTTTTATAAGCAATTAATCAATCTCTTTGATCTCTCACCCCAATATCTTTAATCAATCTCTTGGATTTGGGATACAAAAAAAGAAAAAAAAAAAAGGTCAATCAATTTGTTTTCTATTTTTTTTAAATTAATTTTTAAAACACAGATATGATTAGTAAATATTTCAATTTTTGGTTTCTTAAACAAAAAAATTGTTTTTAAAATTATGAATGAAAGTTGAAAATGAAAAAGAAAAACTTTTAAAAAATACATTTTATTTTTAAAAAACAGAAAACAAAACCAATTACAAAATGCATATGGTTTTTGTTTTTTATAAACAAAAATAAATTAAAATTAAAAATAAAATAAAAAATTAAAATGATTATCAAACGTGCCGACATAATTAATTATTACAAAAGTAAAAATCTCTCACCATTTTGTGATTTTGCATATTAAAAAACAAAAGATCGATTTTTATTTTTTTTTATGGTCAAAAAGAATTTCACATAGCAAAAAGTAACCCTCCCCCACCAGAAATAATAATTGAAAATGACCCACCACAAAATTGAGTTGTTTTCTAAATTCTACATCAATCACCCTATTTTATTTTTTCTTTTTCAAACTAAAAAACTTTAAACAGATATATTACAATAAATTTAAATGTATAATATTTTAATATTGTTCTTCATTTCTGAATTTAGAAATGGACAAAATTAAGCCAACTAATTAAAATTAATATTGATTACAAAAGAAATAATATGAGTACTCATACAATACTTTATGTTTTGATATTATGTCAACTAATCAATCAACCTAATAATTTAGTTGACGGGTTACGATAAATTCATACACAGTTTAATAGTCATTTTGTTTTTAAAAATTAAATTTATTTTCTTTTAATTTTTTGCAATGATTTGCATCCTTCTAAGTAAAAAGTTGAGTTATGAATTAAATTTTAAAAATAAAAATAAGTTTTTAAAATCTATTTTTATTTTTAAAACTTGGTTTGATTTATGAAACAATGATTCGAATAGATAACAAAGCTGAAATTTAGTGAAAGAGTGATTGTAGGGTTAATTTTCTAAAACTAAAAAAAATAGTCGAAATCCAACCTCTTGATTTTTTGTTTTTGACAATTAAACCAAACTCATTCTACCTCTAAATTTCTTGTTTTTTTATTTATTTTTTTATAAAAATTTCAAAACCCAAGTTAAATTTTTTTAAAAAAATAGTTTTTGGAATTTTGCTAACAATATAACTCTTGTACTATAGTTAAATACAGGTTAAGTTAAGAAATTGTGAGGAAAGAACACTTTTCTTTTGAAAACGGAAGTAAACTGATTACCAAATAGTTTTATGGATGAACTAACTAAAATGTGACAGGTTCAATTCATGGTGACCACCTATTAAAAAATTAATTTTCTATCAATTTTCTTGACATCTAAATTTGTAGACTCAGAAGAATTGTCAGTAAGATTAACCGAAGAACGCGTAGGCTGATTCGAACACTAAAAAATATAAAAAATAGTAGTTTTTATGGATGAAAACCTGAGAGTTGGGGCATGAAAGAGAGAAGGACAGAACATAAATGTACTGAAAGGGCAGAAAAAAGACATTGAATGGGAAATGGAGTGGTTTTGGCCAGTTGGTGCAGGTGAGACTCTTTAAAGCACAATCATTTTCACTTATAGCTGTGGTTGTAATTCCAAGTAACAACATTATCAAAACCCAACTCATACTTTAGGCAAAAAATCATGTCACAATACACATATTTGGACCTTCTTTAATTCTAAACCATATTACCTATAATCAGTAAACTTCACTAAACAAACTTCAAATCCAAACACAAAATTTCCTCTTTTTGTTAAATTATCCACACAAAAACCAAACCCTCAATTTTTGCCATTTCCTTGAAAAGCATCCTATTTATTTCAATTATGCTTAATTTCAAACAAAAGTTCTAATTTTTAACGATATGTGGTTGTGCCTTGAAACAAAGATTTGGATGTTACGTTGATCCATGTACTAAATTTCGTAAATTTGTTGTCTCATGCTCTAAATGGCCAAACACGGGTCTTGTCTAGAATATATTTTTTTAACTCTACCAATGTTCTATAAATCTATAATTTGATATTTTTCTCTTTTAATTCATCACTCTGCCAATTAACAGACAGTCACGGAGCCACATAAGTTTGTGTGACGATTCTCTAAAATCACTTTTGCACGAAAATATTGTGTTTGGAAACCTAATGAAATTGATTTTAAAAAAATAAGAAACCTACCCAAAATTGATTTTTGAAGCACCAACTCTCAAGTGATTGTGGAAAGATGATTGATCGGAAATCACCACCTCTTTTTAAGTAGTTTTTGAAATACCCAAAATATCCTTCTATTTAATAAGGAAACTTTTAACCTAATTTTACCTTATTTTATATAATTTAAATATCAATTTTAAGAGTTTATTACCAAACATAAATTTGATGGTTTAGAAATCAATTTTACAAAATCAATTGTACCTAAACTTTTTTTCTTTCTAAAATCACTACTCAACTATCACTTTCAAACACATTTTAAGTCATCGTCACATTATTTCACATTTTTTAATTCACTTCAATTTTTCTACGACAATAATAGTTTTGAAACATTTACAGACGAGGTAGATGGGTAATTTTTTAGATTTTACCCATTTTTTAAACTGCAAAATGGGAGTAAAACAGAATTTGTAATATGAGATTTGAAAGTGATTTTTTTCCACATTTACAGATCCCTCTTGGAATTCAAAAGGATTGTTCCAATTTCCCATTGTGGTTGCCATTCCACCCAAATCCTAACTGTCTGCAGTACCCACCAGTCCAGTACTGTCTTAACTTTGAATCCTTCATCTCTTTCCTCTTCTCTTTCATCTCTCTTCACAATTCAATTTTAAACCCACTGTCATTTCTTTTCTTTTCTTCTCTTCAATTTTTGACTGCTTCATATATAAAAAAATTAATTAATTAAAAATTAGTCTATTTTAAAGCTCATTTCTGAAGTATTTTAGAAAGCCAACAGATTGTTTTATATTATATGTTGGGAATGGTGAAGCAAAGAAGAAGAAGAAGAAGAATACAAAACAAAAGTTTTGGTTTTTTTTTTTTTTTTTTTTGTAACTGAGATTATTAGATTAGATTAATAAATACTTATTAATGTGATTTCTTCTTCTTTTTTATTTTTATTTTTATTTTTATTTTTATTTTTTTCTCTTCATCCATATACAACCGGACAACCTCAATACTTACAAATCTCACATCATTACAGTAAAACAAACGACTTCCCCGAAAAACATTCCATCTATATGGCTTCTTCTTCTTCTTCTTCTTCTTCTTCTTATTGTTCTTGTTTTGTTGTTTTGCTTCTGGTTTTTACTTCTTTTTCCTCTGTTTTTTCAAGTTCTATTGTATCCCATCAAATCCCTACAAAAAACCAAACTTTATTCCACCCAGCTAAAGAACTGAAGAAACTCAGACACATCAGAAATTATTTACGCAAAATCAACAAGCCTCCCATCAACACAATTCAGGTAAAATACAAAAAAACTCTTTATTATTATTATTATTATTATTATTATTATTGTTATTCATTGTTATGCAAAATTTAACAATTTGGGTTGTGTTTGTATTGATGAAAGCAGAGTTCAGATGGTGATGTTATAGATTGTGTTCTTTCTCATCTTCAACCTGCTTTTGACCATCCTGATCTCAAAGGCCATACTCCATTGGTAATTAATTAATTAATTAACAAATTTAATCTCCCCCTTTTTTGTGAAAAAATTAATTGAGAAAAAATTGATGAACAGGAACCACCAGAGAGGCCAAGAGGGAACAACAACTCCATTGAAGAAGCAGTAGAGAATTTCCAGTTATGGTCAGAATCAGGTGAGTTTTGCCCAGAAGGAACAATCCCAATAAGAAGAACAACAGAGAAAGATATTTACAGAGCAAGTTCTTTTAGAAGATTTGGAAGAAAACCCATTAGACATGTGAGAAGAGACTCTTCTGGCAATGGGCATGAGGTTAGAGTTCAAAACCCATTACCCGAGAGCTACCATATGGTTCATAAGCTCCGATTATTATTAATTTCTAATTGTTTAGCTTTGACAATATTACTTACAGCATGCTGTGGTATTTGTGAATGGGGAACAATATTATGGAGCAAAGGCGAGTTTAAACATATGGGCACCACGTGTAACGGATCAATATGAATTTAGTTTATCACAAATATGGGTAATTTCAGGTTCTTTTGGGAATGATTTGAACACCATTGAAGCTGGATGGCAGGTAATTCAATTTGTATCTGAATGTTCTTGCAAATTACTGTTTTGGCTTTCAAATTCTTGTGCTTTAATCTTGTTTTCTTGGTTTCAGGTTAGTCCTGAACTGTATGGAGACAACAATCCCAGATTCTTTACATACTGGACAGTGAGTTATTTATTTTTATTTTTTATTTTTTTGAATTTGAAGAACAAAGAGAGAATTAATGATTTTTTTTTTTTTTTTTTTGGGGGGGTGGCAGACTGATGCTTATCAAGCAACTGGGTGTTATAATTTACTTTGTTCTGGGTTCGTTCAAACCAATAATAGGATTGCAATTGGAGCAGCAATTTCGCCTATTTCTTCTTACCGTGGCAAGCAATTTGATATTGGTTTAATGGTTTGGAAGGTAATTTTCTTATTAATTTATTGCTTTTTAGTTCTTCCAATCACCAACCTGAGGTTGAAGTCGAATATTCTTTTTTTCTTTTTTTCTTTTTCCCTTTTTGAAAAATCAAATATTCCAGGTATATGAAAATCTTGAGTTGATTTTAAAAGTAAATTACTTATTTACCCTCGTTCGTATCGTAATACACTGTATTAGTAAATTATCAACTTTCTTTTCATTTTATACAAGTGTTACATAAATATAAGGTATAAGTTTGAATGGATTGGTTAAGTATAAGAACACGAAACATACAGGATCCGAAGCACGGGCATTGGTGGTTAGAATACGGGTCGGGAATGCTGGTGGGGTACTGGCCAGCATTTTTGTTCAGCCATTTGAGAAGTCATGCTAGCATGGTACAATTTGGAGGGGAAATAGTGAACAGCAGATCTTCAGGGTTTCACACAGGAACTCAAATGGGGAGTGGCCATTTTGCTGAAGAAGGATTTGGGAAAGCTTCTTATTTCAGGAACTTGCAAGTGGTTGATTGGGATAATAATCTGCTTCCTCTTACAAATCTTCATGTCTTGGCTGACCATTCTGATTGTTATGACATTAGACAAACCACCAATAATGCTTGGGGCACTTATTTTTACTATGGAGGACCTGGTAGAAATGTCAAATGCCCTTAGAATTTTTTCTTTATTATTATTATTATTATTATTATTATTATTGCTAATTTAATTGTTATTTTAGGATATAATGTAATTTATAAATTTTTTTTTTTTTTTTTTTTTTTTGGTCCTAGGCCAGCTTGAGGTATGGTTTTGATTTGGTTTCGGCCTTTGGATTTTTTTTTTTTTTTTTTTTGGTTTTTTAATTTTCTAATATTAGTTTATATAGAGAAGATGAATTTTTTGTAATTATGGATGAAGAATACAAAGAATTAGAAAGGTTGTGCTTACTTGTACTCTCTTTACCTAAAAGCACTTTGTTTATTTTTTTAAGAATTATGCATAAACTAATTTTTTTTTATTATTATACGTATATCTACGTAAATTAATATATTGGTTTGTTTAAAATAATTTAGAAAAAAAGTAAAATTAAAACTCTTAAACACTTTTAAAAAGTATTAAATAATTTTAGATATGATCAATTTTCTTCATTAGAGAATAAATAATGAACGAAATTCAATGATGGGTTTTGTTTAAAAATCATATTTTAACAAGTAATTCTCAACAAACTAGTTATGTTTTGTTTTAATAAAGTGATTTTTATCTATTTTAAAATTTTAAAAATTCCTTTTGAATGTATAATAAATAATAATTTAAAAAAAAAAGTCACTATCTAAGACTTTTACAAAGACTACATTAATTATATATATATAAAAAGAGATTCATACTAAATTTGACTTAATTATCATCACTAAATTAGAAGAAAAACAATTATAAATCACCCATGTTGATCTCAACCTGTGACAGACAAATCCTAAAAAAATGTACAAAGTGAGACTTAAACCTAGGTTTAAAGGGGACTGGAAAATAATTCTACCACTATATTATTTTTTGATATTGATATTAGTTTTGTTTTTTGTATACATATTATATAAATAACATACTATCTAAATTCATCGGTGATCTCAACCAAACCCTAGTTAGCTCACTCACAAAGAAATCAATCTTGAATAAATGGTGTAAAAAATTATATTCACAATATAACTAATGATTTTATATATCTTAATGATTTAGAAATTAACATAATCACTTTATTAATTAATAATATATAGAAAAGAAGGTTGCACATGTGAGGTCTAGAAGCTACATAATTGAACAAAGGCCAAAGCAATTTTGTAAGTAAATTATTATATTATAAGTGGAGAATATTCCAATGCTGTTTCTCAATGCAAGTGATTAAAAAGTTTTATGGGGAAATGGATTAACTATTAAAGACACATAATAATTAATAAAACTATATATATATATATAATTTAAAGCTTTTAAAATGTTAATTAATTAATTAAAAAAAAAAAGATTTTGAATTTTGAGTGTCATCAGAATATTTTGAAGTGGAGAAAGAAAAGCATCAAAAGCTGTGGAAAAGCAGAGGAAATTAAAGGCATATAATTAACTGAGCTATCTATGGCTTTGCCTCTCGCGTGCTGCTGCTCCATTACTTCATTCTTAATATGTCTCTCTCTTTTTTATTTTACTTTACTTTTTCTTCACTTCTATAATTTTCTACTCTACCTTAACTTTTCTAGTTAGTCGTCGAGATAATGAATCTTTTCGTATCTTTATAATGGTATTTTGAAAGTAAGTGATATAGAAGTACGACGTTGTATTCTTTCACGTGTCGAGTTGAGGTTTTTTGTATATTTTCTTTAAGTTATTGTGAGATAAGTATGTGAATATGGGATGTGTTAAATCTCAATGTGGTGCATGTTATGATTTGAACGTAGCAGAGTAGGTTTCATTTTGGATGGGAATAGGGGAAGTTTGTTGACCATTTTCTTTACTCCCTAGAAAATAATTGGAATCGGGTTAGAGAATTGTTCTATGGATCTAAAACTTTTAAGTAACAATTTAGTATTTGAATTTTTAACATCTTTGTACGTTTAACGTTACGATCCAATCTAACTAAAATTTGAAACTATGGAATAGAGAAACACTATTCTTTGCACGTTCAACTTTCATATGCTTAATTATTGTTTGTTACGAGATTCTTTCAAAGACAACTCTTATTAGAACTTCTTATAGCATGGGTATTAAATTAAAATACACACTAGCTCTTCAACAGACATATATATTAGTTCTCTGGAATATTTTGAAGACTGTAATTGGGCTCACTTCTAGATAATTCTTTTAAACTAGATTTTTCGAAAAATTGTACCATCTATTTGTATGAATGCTAAATAATAGCATTAAGTACAATAATGCAGGATTGAAATTTGAATCATGGTTAACTTAAAGTTAAGTGATAAATATCTCAATGATCTAGTTATGTCATGTGTCTGGTTATATAATCATTGGTAATGACAACGCTGGATTCAAACCTCGAAAATAGTTGATCGAAAATATTTATTTCAATTAAATGTTAATTTGAGCTCCATAAAGTAACAACGCATAACTTGATTCGTAGAAAATTAATATTATTTATCTTATTAGGTTAGTATCGACAATAAATAGAAGACATGGAATGTGATGAGCCATCATTCTTCCTAGGTTTATAATTTGTTATAAAGACATCCATCATGTCATTGTTTTATTCTGTTACTCCATTAACAACACTAATAAATTATAGGAATTAATATAAACATTTTTTTAAAAAAAGTTTATAAAGCAAAATAAATCTCCCTAAAATATAACCCAACTAAAATTTAGGGACCAATATAAAGATTAGCATTTAAACAAAAAATAGCGCGTAAAGCTCTGCAATTAGGTCACCGAATGATGAGAATTATGTGGAAGAAGATGAGTAACTTAAAGAGGAGCGATCGCGTTGAAGATGGATTAATACGATTGAATTTCGAATCTCTTCAATCTATTACCAGGTTTGATTCCCTTGATCCTCATCATTGTAGACTCGGTTTGAATTCTTCTCAATAATGCAGCGACGGCCTTCATCATCGGCCGATCGTCGGCGCGATGATTGGTGCATAGAAGAGCGATTTCGAGGACTTGAAGCATTTCATGAATTTCGGCTTTTGGATGGATTTTAAGTTTTGGATCCAATAGCTCGATTGGATCGTTCTGGCTGTGTAGATGATGTTGAACCCATTGGATTATGTGTTGGCCTTCTGGAAATGAAGGATCGGCTGGCTTTTTACCGGTAATCATCTCTAAAAGAACGATTCCGTAGCTATACACATCGATCTTCTCTGTTACTTTTAGCATATGACCATACTCTGTCAATGAAATCACCATTAGGAAAGAGTTTAAATTGATTGAAAAATTAGGTTTGGGGAAATATTAACATTGTGCTCACCCGGTGCAATGTAGCCATAAGATCCGACGAATAGCGGATTTGCTGACGACGATTCGTTTAGATTGTCTTCAGTGAACCTTGCGAATCCAAAATCTGTAAGGCACGCGTCGTATTCATCGCTCAATAGAATATTTTGGACTTTCACGTCCCGGTGCGAAATCGCTGGCACGCAGTCGTGATGCAAGTATGCCAATCCGTCCGCCACCCCGATCGCGATCTTGAACCGAGCATTCCAGCCGATTACGTAACCGCCGGTGCTGCGGTCATGTAACAAACCGCCGAGGTTTCCTTGGGGCCAGTAGTCATAGAATAACAATTTCGTTTTACGATTCACCGCCCAACCGAGCAATCGGATGATATTTCGGTGCCGGATACTGGCTAGAGTCGAGATTTCTGAAGAGAATGCGGCGGCGGCGAATTTCTCCGATGTCTTGAACCGTTTGACGGCAATGGTTAAACCGGGGGCGATGTTAACCTGGTAAACGATGCCGGATCGGCCACGACCGAGGATGTTGCCAGCTACCAGTTTCTTTGCCACGTCAGAAATTGAAAGGTCGAGTTTCTGATAGAGCGTCATCTCCCATTCGAGTTCATTGCCAATCTGCATGTCGCTATCGACATCGTCACCATCGTGGCCACCGTAGTAGCGTCTTTGGCCCATTCTTTGTGATCCAAATGTCACGTAAAGCGCCGCCATGAGAAGCATCCAAGCTATGCATAGCAGCAGCACCACCGCCACACGAGACGCTGATTCATGTGCTGAATTTCTGCTTCCCTTTTCGTTGGTGCATTGGCTGCCGAAGCAGAGGTCTGGATTGTCGGATAGGACACTGGGAGGGAGTTTCTGGAAGAAGGGAGTCACCGGCACTCGACCAGAGAAATTGTTGTCGGAGATGTTGAGTACCACTAGATTCTGCATTACGGCGATGGTTTGGAGGTCGCCGCTGAGGTGATTGTGTGAGAGATCTAAGATTCCGAGTCTGTCTAAATAGGCGAACTCCTTCGGTATCTCACCGTTAAGTTGGTTCCAACTCAGGTTTAGAGCGATTTCCAGCGCTGGAATTTCCCCTAGCTCTGCCGGAAGATAACCAGAAAGTTGATTGACACTGAGGTCCAGTAACTGTAACCTCAAGCAAGAGCCGAGCTCCCTAGGAATTGGCCCGGAGAATCGATTGTTGAACAGAATGAGTTTTGTCAATGAGCTTAACAGTCCGAGGCCAGGATCTATGTTCCCTTCAATTACATTATTTGAGAAGTCAATGATTTGAAGGGAAATAAGTTGGTGGAGACCTGAGGGTAAAGCTCCACTAATGGTGTTGGAGTGTATATCGATGAACGTTAGGTTCGTGCAGCCAGAAATCTCATCAGGTATTACTCCAGAGAACTGGTTCTCTCCAAGGTCCAAGAAACTCAGATTCTTCAAATTCCCAAACTGTGGTGGGAGAGCACCGAAGAGCAAGTTTTTGCTAACTCTGAAACGATTTAGCGATGAGCAATTTCCGATCTCTGGAGGTATAACGCCAAATAGATTGTTGGAGAGGAGCATGAGGCTATTTAGCTTCTTGAGGTGGAAAATTTCTCCAGGAATGTGACCTGTCAAGCCATTTATCGATAAATCCATCTCTTCAAGCATCTCACAATTGGAAATTGAAGATGGAATACTTCCTTCAAGCTTGTTATGCCACAAGAACAACATTCTCAGATTTTTTAGAGTCCCTAGTTCTGAACGTATCAAACCCGTGATTTGATTGTTGTCAAGCATCAAATGAGTAAGCTCCCTCCAATTTTGAATCTCGGCTGGTATCTGGCCTGAAATATTATTCATTCCCAAATTCAATTCTTGTAGCAAAGTCAAGTTACCAAATGTGGTTGGAATATTTCCCGTCAAAGAATTCATTGAAATGTCGATGTCGGATAACTGATTACAGTTTCCAAGCTCCTTTGGCAACGTGCCTGTCAATCTATTTCTATATAGAAACAGATTTAGCAGATTCTGGAGATTCCCAAAACTGGTTGGAATAGAACCTGTGAGCAACGTCTCATAAAGATACATGTATTGGAGCTCACTGCAATTTCCAATTTCAGGAGGAATTTGGCCAGAGAGAAAGGTTGTGTACAATGCGAGTGTTTTGAGCTTCTTGAGTAGGCCTAAACTTGGTGGCAGAGAGCCTGAAATTTTGGTTTCAGCAAAGCCTACATACACCAAATTGGTACAGTTGCCAATTTCTGGAGGTATATTGCCTTCGATGTCTTTGTTTCCACCAGCTCTAATATTCTTAAGCTGCTTCAAGTTTCCTATGCTTCTGGGAATTTGACCGGTAAGTTGATTATCATGTAGACCAAGCTCTTTAAGAATTGTGAGATTCCCAATTCCAGCTGGAATTGAGCCCACAAGTCTATTCGAGCTAAGGTCGACGTTTTCGAGCTTGAGCAAACCACATATCTCAATTGGGATTTCTCCTGTCAAGCCATTGTCACTCAGGTCCAATGTCTTTAATTCCCTTAGATCGCCAATCTCTTTAGGAATTGAACCAGTTAGGTTAGTTCCCACGAAGATGAGCTCGTTCAGGGTCAACAATGCGCTAAAATTAGTGGGGATGTTACCCGACAATTCCACGTACCTGAATTCTATTTCCACAACTTCCTGTTTGAAGTTGCAGATGATTCCTAACCACTCACAGGGAGTTTCATCATTGAAATCCCAATTGTTTAACTGTTTGGCCGATAAGTTCAGAGATTGTTTCCATGATAGGAGAGCTTCGCCTTGATAGTTGACAGCAGAAGCGATTAAAGAGAAGGAGAAATGCAAGAATATTATGAAGAATAGTATCCATTGTTTTGCATGCATTTCTACAGCTATGCTAGGAACTCAAATGGGAAAAGCAGAAAAGCTTGCTTGAACCTAGCCAATGGGCGAGGGCAAATCATGTCCTTTTGGCTTATCGTGTTGCTGAATAGCGTCGAACAAAACTATGTTCTCTGGATCCAACAGACCTTCCAGTCTTTGTCCCTCTTTATGAACAAGGTGACTATTGTTCTTATAATACAATGTTCAGAGGGAGAGTGAGAGAGACAAGAGGAATAGGTTGGTTTCAATCAGAGGACAAGGTCAACTAAGCACCACACAAAATGTAAAAGAGGTTCCAAAAGCGTCCAAATTGATGATGAGGGTTAGATAAATAGGTTGAAAATAGATGTAATATTGGGTTTCTACCACCTGAATAAATCAATTGAGCTTTTGAAACTAGGTAGAGGTACCAAGTAACTTTTATTTGTAGTACTTATGAAATGAAAGGCTATGCGTTATTTGAGAAAATAATTTGGATGCGCAATCATATTCTATGCAGACCCTTAAACTTGTAGGTATGTCATCTTAAGATCTCTAGAGAGATTTGTTTCTGTTTGAGAAAATGTAGCAGTCGCAAAATCAGTGGTAATGGTAACTCGTAGACTCAGCCTATTCTACTCCCATTCTTGTAGTCCTACTTTTCATGATTCGTTAAGGTTTTCCAAGTTTATACACGTACAGAGAGCTCTTATTTTTACCAATTCATTGGATATTCTCACTTATTCAATGTTTTGTTAATCATTGAGATCTTTATGATTCTAACTTACATTTTTCTATTTATGATGCAGCACCGCACAGCCGGTGTTAGGCTACAAGCTTAAAGGAAGCATTCGGGTAGAGCACGGAAAGCGATGGTAATAAATACAAACTTGAAAACACTCTATCTGTGACATCGATATATTTTGTTGTAGATTGATAAAAACAAATAAATATGGTGAGATATATTCAACAATAACATGGATTGTTACATCTAATTTCTTTTAGAGAAAGATTACAATATTGAAATAAAGGGTTTGAGGCAAAATAATAAACTAATTTGAAATGTAGAAGGAATATGTAGTTCAGAATCCTTTTTCATCCCAAGCTATCAACCAAAGGATGAATAGCTTGGTGCTAATACTATTTCTGGCACTATATATATATAATCATGATCTTTGCTTTGTGTTTTTGGGGGACGTGTCATGAAAGCCTACGTCCATGGGACCATTGTTAATGTTTTGGCATTTCTAAATCCAATGTTTTCTAATATCTTTTATTTATGTATTTATTTATTGTCTCTTTCTATGTGCTTTTTTAGTTTCTAAAATAGAGGTATTTAAAATCTTTTGTATTTGTTGGCTCTTGATTTTTAGAAAATCTTCTCGAAACTCTTTATGAGTCCTGACGTTTATTTTGTCGTTACTGTTACCTATTTTTCAGTTTTACAAGATGCAAGTTGGATTTCTATTTGTTATCAGTTGGCCTATACATTAGATAGGAAAATCTTAATACTCACGTTGTTTGTTAATAGAAATTGGAGTGCTTGATACTTAGAAATGAGAGAAACTGAAATCTAGTCCTTACCATTAGCCTAAATCTCCCTTTTGAAGAAGGCCTCTAAGAATTCTCGTAATTCTATCAATCAAGATATACTACAAAGTAACATAGAAAGTTGCACACTAAAGAACACCTCCTTTTGTCTCAAAATGACGGGTGAAACAACACTTCCACCACTACAAGACGACAAGTTCAATTATGCACTTGAAAAGTGTTAAAAGTTTAAACCCTACTTTGACCGTTATATTTTCATTTTTGGTTCATTTTAATGTTTGTATTTTCAAAATGTTAACTTTGGTCCTTGTACTCAATTCAAAGAATGAGTTGAAAATGAACATAAAAGGAATCAAAGTAGTCACTCTTGAAAAGTACAAGAATTAAAATGAACATTTACGAAAGTATAGAAGTCAAAAGAAGAAAAGTTGAACCAAAATGAAGATTTTAAAAGTATGAGACAATAACAAATAAAAGTCAAACGGTTTTAAGAAACTCCACCCAATAGGTTATGACTAGAGGGATAGATAAATTGGTAGTGGAAGATGGGTGCAGCATTTGGTTTCAATCAGAGGACATGGTGAACTAAGCACTAGACAAAATGTAAAAGAGGTTCCGAAAGCGTCCAAATTGGTGATGAGGGATAGATAAATAGGTTGAAAATAGATGAAATATTGGGTTTCTACCTCCCAAATAAATCAATTGAGCGTTTGAAACTAGGTAGAGGTACCAAGTAACTTGTATCTGTAGTACTTATGAAATGAAAGGCTATCTTAGATTCTTAAAACAGTCTTTGTGATCATCATCTCCCCTACCAATCACAGTAAATATGGTTCCCATCATTCTACATTTGATCTCATTTGATATGATAATATAGAGATCCATCCTTCTAAGGGGAAATGTTCAGTTGCTCTAACAGAAGTTAAATAATTAAAATCTTAGCTCTTGAACTGGTTTTTCAGATGAGAAGAAGACCCTATTTGGACGCTAAAGATCAGTATTAGCATTAGCCGCCCATGCATGAAAAGTAATTTCTCACCCATAAAAACCTTGGTTCTATGTATGTGTGAATGTGAGATGCAAAGATGAAAACCCACTCAAATGTTAGAAGACAAGCTGACATTTAGCCCTTGAAACAATGGGGTGCTAAAAGTGAATTATTTGGATGGGACATGCCTCTCTATTTGTTCAAACTAAATAAATAACAAAATCAATAGTGAGTGCTGGTAGTGGATAGGAAGAGCTAGGTTCGCCTATTAAAATAATAAAAAAAGATTGTGCGTGTCACATCCCCTCAGTCGCCCCTACCTTGGACCTTAGAGAATGAAGGACAGAGCATAAATTAAGGTGAAAAGAATGAAACATGAATCTACCTACATTATCAATAATATTATACAATATTCACTTCCACACACACACACATATATATATAAAATAAATGGAAAAGTAGACACCAAATTGTAAAATAAAATAATACTCAAATAATGGACAACTTTGTAATACTTAGATCCGGTTTGTTTGGTAATTTATTTTCGTTTTTATGTTTTTTAAAAAAATACAAGGAAAACAATTAAACGTATTTGATATACTTAGTTTTTAGGAAGAACTTTTATGGATAGCAAAAAATTGAAACTATTTACAAAATATAAAAGAAAATTAAATGAGCTATAGAGAATTTGATAGATTTTTCTCTATTTTGTAAATAATTTTAATTTTTTTTACTATATACGAAAGTATCCCTTTTAGAATCGATTTTAAAAAATAATACGTGAAATTGTCTATTTTCAAAAACGATAAAGAACCATTTTCTCTGTTTCCAAATTTTGTTTTTAAAAATTATGAACATGAGAGACACTATTACATTTTCAAATTTATATTCAAATACAAATTTTGAATTTTAAATTCAAATTTCAAAAAATTTTATTTGAACCAAACGTGTTGTTTATGAAAAAGAAGAATTTGTTTTTGTTTTCTAAAACAATTTTATAATACAAACAAAACCCGACTCTAGTTTTTCAAAAAAAAAAAAAACAAATACTTTAGAACATTATCTATATATTACATGAATTCAATCAAATCAGAGACAATAATAATTAAATGGATACATTATGTCACTTGTCATCGATGTTAAAGATTGGAATCTTCAATATCTCCCACAGAAAAATCAAAGTAGGGACAAATAAGTAAACTGTAAAGCTTTTATCTCATGCCTTAAAACCCAACTACCAAATATGACAAATGTAGCTAAAAACATCCTCATAATGCATCTATTGATATATTTTTTTTCTATTTATTTTTGGAAATAATATATCAAATACAAAAAAAATTGCTAATGGTACAAAATTAGTAAACAAATATTCTTTCTTTTCGGGTCTACACTGCCATTATTGGGAATATAAAATTTAGTCCTCCACATATTTTATATGTAAATCCAAATAAAAATAAAAATAAAAATATCTGCTCGTTTTCTTTCTTTTGTGTTGGCAAAAATCCCAAACAACATGAGTTGTTTCCCCCAATTTCCTTTTTGTTATTCAATTCTCACCATTATTGGTTATATTAATGTCATTTTGGTCATTTTCATACTTTTTTTAAAAAAAAATCTAATTATTACTTGTCCAATGCTCATTTATAACCTATGTGACTTGAAGCCAAACTAGCAGTATTATCATGTCATTAATTTGTTAAAACAGGAGACCAATGTATTGATTTTTTTTTAATGTTGAGGGATTAAATTGTATTTCAAAATTAAAATAACTAAATTTAAATAAATTTGAAAGTTCAAGTATTAAAAAAAGAATAGATGCTAAAGAATTAGGGACAAAAGTACAAAGAGATTAACATATGATATTAAAAATATATATATAAGTTTTTCCATCTCATCTTGCCACGTCACCATCTGGTCAATATTATGTTTAAATGTAATAGATTTATTGTTTGAGAGACCTTCAAATGGTCAAATCTGAATGAAATATTAAGGATCATATGGTCAAAAGGTTATTTGTCCAAAATAAATATTTTAATAAACTATAAATAAGAAACTTTTATTTCAGGATTGGGCCCAATTCGCTGATCTAATGGTGGGCTTAAAAATGAATGAGGCCCAAATCCTCTCCTCCTCATTTCCCAAGGAAAAATAGAAAAATTTAAAGTTTACTTTTAACAAATAGCAAAAATGAATTATAAAAATAGAAAAATGAATTAAATATTATTAATTATTAATTAACGGACCAAAATTTCATTAACTAATTCAAATTCAAATCCTAACGACTAAGACTTTTCTACTATTAATTTATTGCAAAAATACTTATTTTTAAAATCACAACAATTTTGATGAATACAACTTCGTAACAAACTAAAAATTTGATTCTCAAAATATGAATAAATTTAAAATTAAAATCAAAACCAAAAATAAAATATTTTGATTGTTAGAAACGTTGAATTTAAAAAAAATATTTGTATAAAATGATTATATGAAAGAAACTTTGTTTGAACTAACCTAACAAAATAAAAGAATAACCATAAAAGAAAAAAAATTACAATATAATTTAAATATAGAGCAGAAGATAAAGTAAGATAGTTGACATAAAAAAAGAATTACAATGTAATTCATTTTGCCGAGAGTAGAAAAGAAACTCCTAACCATAAGAGTGACAAGATGACAATTGAATTCTATACTTCATGGTTAGCTTTCTTGTCAATGGAGACGAGTGAGAAGTGAAATCGCAGAATGATTTGAGAAATTTAAAATGGAGTTTTGAATGATAATTTGGGAGAATGCATGTCTGTAGGATTTGGTTGAAGAGGAAGATGGGGTGAGAGTGACAATGACAATAGAAGCAAATGAAAGCTTGTGGAGAAAAAGACGAGTTCCTTCCATTGTTCCATTAGCTTTGTAGAATATCGTATTTGCATGAGGCATATGGATGAGTTGCAACTATTCATTCTCTTTTTTCTTTTTCGTTTCTTCTCTCTCTCCTTCCCTCCATCCCCCTAACCTCCACCCCACCTTTTACGGTCAATAATTCGTGGTGTATTTTACAGCCTAGTCTTATCTTAATATTGAATTCCTCTTCGGAAAATGCTCTTCAACATTAATAAAGAAAAATAAAAGTGCACCTTGAAATTCCACAACTGCAAGAAATTTGTCATACAGAATAATCCCAAGATATCAAGTCCTGCAAGGGATTAGGTTCTAAGATTTTTTTATTTAAAAATCTCTACGTCAACCTAAAAAATGGGCCAGACACATATACGGGCCCAAAGGTTTGGGCCGTTGTCACTATATTCAGACAGTTGTGAAGCCCAGCCCACTACCCGAAGGAGCTCACACGTGGATGGCTTTGTATATGTTATTATTATTATTATTATAATATCGTTGCTTAAAATAGAAAGGACAGGTGGCAGTTACTTGGTGTGTTAAGAATTGACATGTACAAATGCAGCGTGGCGGAGAGTTAGAGCTCCACAATACGACACAACACACTCGAGAGGAAACACCTAGAATCTAACCCAATAAACCACATTTAATTTTTAATTTAATCTCTAACTTTATTACATATGTTTATTGCATTCATTATACCCAATAAAAATAATAATAATTAATTTTTTAGGTTATGTTTCAATATTTCTCATAAAATGCAATTAATTGATATATATTATTTCAACAAATAATTATTTGTTAAACAGCGAGTCAGATGCCAACTTATTTTACTTTTACTTCTAGTACAACAAATAAAAATCTAAATATTATAACATGTGATGTCGTGGTTTTAGGATAAAAAGAAAATACGAATTAACTAAATTAAACTTTTCATTTTTCTTTGAAAGTGAAGGAGAGATAATCAAACATTTAATCTTAATGTTAATAATAGAAGTATTATGTCAATTGAGTTAAGTTTGTTTTAGTTTTAATCAGTCTGTTGAGCTTATTAATGTTTTATGTAGGTTTTTTCTTTATAATTATTGGCTTTTTTTTTAGGTTTTTATAATTATTTGTTAACTTAATTAGTAATTAGCCATTATAATGTGTAATAATAATTTAGTTAACAATTTTACATTGATTATAATGAGTGGAGTGAAGGGTCTAAACTAAAAATAAAAGGAATATAATTGGCACCTTTTAAAATGGAGTGTAGAGTTTAAAATGCAACGTGGATAAAATATAAAAAAAATTTCAAATTTTAAACAAAATATTGGTAAATTATTTCTCAAAATTATGGAATAAGAATTCTGAAAAAAATATATTTAAACCAATAATAAGTAAACATCTTAGACTTTTAACAATTTATAATATTTAGTATTTATATTATATTGTTCTTCAACGTTTTTGTAATATAATACAAATGTCTTTAACTTCTATATTGTCAAATGTAAAAATAAGAATAATTTATAGACACGTTAAAAGTAAACTAAAATATTTATAAAATATATCAAAATTTTATATCTATCATTTCTGTCTAAACAGTGATATTGATAAAATTATAATAGAATTTACGCATCCCGATCTCTTTAACTTTGCAAAAACATCCTTTGAATGTGGCTAATTTGGTGGTCATGGAAATGTAATTTCTCTATTTCTTTTTTATTTTTCTGAGAAATTCATGTAATGTTACACAAACCGACAAACCCTAAATCATTTACTGACTTTATATGTTTATGGTAATGTTTTTGCAACAATCTTAGCTAAATTCCAAATGTGTATTTTTAAAAATATACATATTCTTTTTTATATCTCTCTTTTTTTTGTCTTTACTTTACTTAACAAACAATTTTAAATTAACCCTCTTTAATTACTCTATTCACAACAGTACGTACCTTCATTACACCAAATAAAAAGTACAGATTAATTTTAAAATTAGGGTTAAATCTCATTTCTTTTAGTCTTCTTTAACTTTAAGGTGTAGTCTTAAGTTTAGAAACTTAATTTGTATATAAGATTATTGAAAATGGGGGAAAAGGTGACAGAAATAGAAGAAGATACAGCTGAGTTTACGTCTCCAGTTGTTGCGCAATAATTATGGAGCGTTACCTACAACAAAGGTAATATATATATATATATATATATATATATATATATATATAGTGTAATCTCTAGAAAAGCCAGAAACCTCCGGAAATTACTCAATAAAGACTCATTTTCTTCTTTTTCCCGAGAATCATTCAACACCCAATTCCTGGTACAGAAGGGTTTATTTTTATTTTTATTTTTATTTTTTTAACATTTTTATTTTTTTTTTAAAAAATAATTATTCTTAAAGATACTATTTTAGTCCTCTTATATTAAAATATTACATGTATTTATTTAATTTTAATTCATAAAATTTCAATAGTTCAATTTTAATCTTTATACTCTTAATAGTTCTTAAATTTAGTCCTCTAAAATCAAATTTGACTAAAATTAATTAGATGATTATGATAATAATAATTTTAATTTTATGTAAAAGATACACAGTGTTATAGTTAAAAAAAAAAAAAAGAGGTTTTAAAAGAATCAAGACTAAATTTAAGATATTAGAAATACAAAGATAAAAAGTAGACAATTAAAAATGCACTAAGAATAAAATTGAACAAATTGAAAAAAAAATGGTGCTTTTTAACTTTTTGTTTAATGAACAAAACTATACTGTTTTAGAGTAATTTTTGGGTTAACTCAATCATAATTACATCACTTAAGCTCGATCTTCACATATGTGGTGATTAAGCTTAACGCTAGAAAATTCTTCCATCCTTTACTCCTTTTTCTCTATTACATTACACCTCACCATCCTCAAACACAAACACTCTATATAAACAAACCTTCCTTCTCCACCAACAAACCCAACTCAACAGAACTCTCATCTTCCTCATGGCTCCACCAAGCTTAACCAAAACCGCCATAACCTCAATCCCCACCTTCCTCGACACTAATCCCTCACCCAATAATAATCTCTCAATCACTTTAAGAGCCTCAGAATTTCTCGCCAATGGCTACCCATTTCTCACTCATGTCCCTCCCAACATCGTCTCAACTCCTTCCCCATTCAAAAACGACCACTCTCACCTTGGCTGCTTCATTGGCTTCGATGCTACCGAGCCCAAAAGCTCCCATTTGGTTCCCATCGGCAACCTCAAAGCCATAAGATTCTCAAGCCTCTTCCGGTTCAAAGTCTGGTGGACCACCCACTGGGTCGGCACGTGCGGCCGTGACATCCAGCATGAGACACAGATGATGATACTCGACACAAATCATCACGGCCGTCCATTTGTTCTCCTCCTCCCCATCTTAGAAGGAGCTTTTAGATGTTCGTTACGTTCTGGTGATGAAAACGATGACAGCGTCGCGATGTGGGTTGAAAGTGGGTCCACGACTGTCCACGCGTCGAGATTTAGAAGTTGCTTGTACATGCAAGTCGGGGATGATCCGTACAGTTTGGTCAAAGAAGCTATGAAAGTAGTCAAACTTCATTTAGGGACTTTTAAGCTTCTACATGAGAAGACCCCACCTCCTATTGTGGATAAATTTGGGTGGTGTACATGGGATGCATTCTATCTTAAGGTGAACCCTCAGGGGATTAGGACAGGTGTCAAGTGTTTAGTGGATGGTGGTTGTCCACCGGGGATGATTTTGATTGATGATGGGTGGCAATCTATTGCTCATGATGCTGATTCAATCACAGATCATCATCAGGAAGCTATGGATCTAACGGCTGCAGGGGAACAGATGCCTTGTAGGCTAATCAAATTTGAAGAGAATTATAAGTTTAGAGACTATGGAAGTCATGGGAAGGGATTTGGTGTAGGGTTGGGTGCCTTTGTGAGGGACTTGAAGGAAGAGTTTAGGACAATTGAGAATGTGTATGTGTGGCATGCGCTTTGTGGGTATTGGGGTGGGATTAGACCCAATGTTCCTGGCATGCCTCTATCAAGGGTCGTTATTCCTAAGCTGTCACAGGGGTTAGAGAAGACAATGGAGGATTTGGCTGTGGACAAGATTGTCAATAATGGGATTGGATTGGTTCCTCCTGAGCTAGCCCATAAAATGTATGATGGACTCCATTCCCACCTCCAGTCAGCGGGCATCGACGGCGTTAAGGTTGATGTCATTCATGTAAGTTGTCTGAAAACTCCACCCCAGCTTTCTTATCCTGCATTTGTTTTTTCCATCTAGTTATGATGATTGAAGATTTTTTATGAATACAAAAACCTATCAGAGGAGATAGAAAATGTGTAACAAGTTGGTGAACCACTCTTAATTCTGTATCTAATAGTCACATCAATGGTTTAAAAAGTCTCTATACTAGGTCCTTGAAATATTAAATTTTTTAAAAATTAGTTAGGCTATGAGATATAAAATAACTTTTGTGCCCAGTAGATTTAGTAATGATGATTTTTAAAACACATGGAAACAAATTGAGAATTAGAGATCTATCATACCAAAACTTTAAAGTTTAAAGATCTATTCTTCTTTTCTCTCGGTTTGCATTGGATGGGATGTTTCTAATTCCTACTTCTGTGATCAATCATACAGTTGCTTGAAATGCTATCCGAGGAATTTGGAGGTCGAATCGAGCTGGCTAAAGCTTATTACAAAGCACTCACTGCATCTATAAAGAAACATTTACAAGGAAATGGCGCTATTGCTAGCATGGAGCACTGCAATGACTTCATGTACCTTGGAACAGAGGCCATAGCACTTGGACGTGTTGGTATGGAAACCCCACCCACCAATCCAACTTGCTTTCAGCTAAATTTTGCAAATCACCATCAACTTGTTGTATGTTTACACTGTTCTTCTGTTTACAGGAGATGATTTCTGGACAGTGGATCCTTCTGGAGATCCATATTGGCTACAAGGGTGTCACATGGTGCACTGTGCCTACAATAGCTTGTGGATGGGCAATATAATTCACCCAGATTGGGACATGTTTCAATCCACACACCCTTGCGCTGAATTCCACGCAGCTTCGCGAGCTATCTCCGGTGGACCAATCTATGTAAGTGACTCCGTCGGTAAGCATAACTTCAAGTTACTCAAAAGGTTAGTTTTGCCTGATGGGTCAATACTGCGATGTCAACACTATGCCCTTCCTACCAGAGACTGTCTGTTTGAAGACCCTCTTCATGATGGGAAAACCATGCTCAAAATTTGGAACCTCAATAATGTAAGATATAACAATCCCTTCTCTTGACCATCTATTTTCAATTCACAGGCGTATATCTCGTTTTAATGCTCAAATTTTGGGTGCGACATTTAATCAACCACCTTGTGGTCAATTTCCAACAGTTCACTGGCGCATTGGGTCTGTTCAATTGTCAAGGAGGAGGGTGGTGTCCCAAGACTAGGAAAAACAGAAGGACATCCGAGTACGCACGTACTCTAACCTGCGTCGCTGGGCCAAAAGATATCGAGTGGAACAATGGGAAAAATCCCATTTCTGTAAAGGGGGTGAACTTGTTTGCCATATACATGGTTGGAGACAAGAAACTAAAGCTATTGAAGACATCAGAGAATTTAGAATTTACCATCGCCCCATTAAATTACGAACTGCTTGTAGTTTCCCCTGTCACAATTTTATCGAAGCCAAACATGGAATTTGCTCCAATTGGATTGGTGAACATGCTGAATTGTGGGGGTGCAATACAATCACTAGAAATTGATGAAAATGAAGGTTTGGTAAAAGTCGGAGTGAGAGGTTGCGGAGAGCTGAGAGTGTTCGCTTCAAACGAGCCCAGAAACTGCAAGATTGAGGGAGAAGACGTAGAGTTTGAATATGATGATGATGATAAAATGGTGAAGATTCAAATCCCATGGCCAACCTCTTCGAAATTGTCCATAGTTGAGTATCAATTTTGAGGTTCAAAAAACTCTGTTCTTCAAACTTCCTACGTAAAGGATGATGATAAATATGTAATATCTAAATTAAGAATTTAAGAAATATATAAATATATATTAAAAAACCGGTTGTTGGGTGTGTAAGTAAGGTTTTTGTACCGATGACTTTCTCAGAGTGTTTGTTAGAGATGATCATGTGTGGGTATATCTCTATTGCGAATTTCATCCTGTAGCTCTAGATTATGTAGTTCTGTCGCAATGTTCATTCATATAACCATAATTTATCTTTCTCAACTAGAAAGTAAAATAAAAATCTTGATAAAAATGTTTATTGCGTTAGGAAAATCATCATTAATGTTGGTCGATTATGATGTAAGAAAAATGTTATAAATCAAAGAATCATCGATTAAGAATATAATAAAATATTAACAACTAAATCAAAGAATCATCGATTACGAATATAATAAAATATTAACAACTACTATCTGAATTGCTATATTTGTAAATATTTTGGTTTATTTTGTTATATGTAAAATCAACTCAAAAACATATTCAAATATTACAAATATTAACTAAGTCTAATAAGATAGATACGAAGATATCTCTAGAATATCCAGTAATAATGCATAATTAAAATCAAATTTTAATTTGCAATGAAATAGTTTTTAAATAATTTATATAAAAATCTATGAGATTTATAAACTTTCAAATTAATTTTTTTTTCAATTTTATTTTCGGTAAACATGATCAAGATTGAATAGCTTAAATCAAACTTCTACTTAATTTATATTTTTAAAATTTTTAAAATATACTATTTAATAGGGATGACGAGAGATAATTACCAAAAGCGTTAAAACTAAAATCCTAAATTTTCTCAAATGAAAAAATAAATAAATAGAAATAAATTAAAAAGAAAAAATTCCAAAAATAGAGAAAGTTAGTTAATTTGACAGCCTTAATAATTTTGAAATTGGAAATCCAGAATTAGGGTTTTGTTCGGAAATAGAATTGAAGGGTGTTGTATTTAATCCACTTCCCATATTTGTAAACTTTGCCGGAAAATGATTCGTGGGATTATTATGTCCTTAATTAAACATAATTAGGCCATAATTATCCCCGATCAGGCCATTGGGTGGATTCTTCCCCTCTCTCCTAAACCCCTCTCTCGCTCTATTTCTCTTAACTCTCTCTCTCTTAACCATTAATTTTTCTACTTTATTATTCTTCATTTACCCTTTTTTTGAATAATAATATCGTAGACAAATTCTTTTTGAAATATTCAATACAATGTTTAATTTTTGTACTTGTGTGAATTTCAAGCAAGAGCCCTGCAGGTAATTTTAGTTTCATGATTGTTAATTATTAATTAATTAATTAATAATTGTTATGTTATGTGATTAATTTATTGATTTGATTGTTTCAGCGATGAAGAACGACAGAGGGATTCGCCTGTGAGGAAAAGAGATTTCAAGAAGGGTATACATGAGATGATTTGTAATAATGCTCCTTTGAGGGTTTCGACATCTGAACGTCGAGACTACGGGGAAGATCGAGTCATCAATCTTGACGCGTAAGTCTTAGACTCAGACTCTCGTGCTTAGGGGAGTGTTCATGGATTATTGTTATATCTAATTCAACTGTTTATTTATTTATTTTTGTAAAAAAAATTGCAGCGGAGACCCAACAATGTACGAAACATATTGGAAGAAAATGGGGAAGAAAGCGACGGTGGTGATCCCAGGTTGGCGATCCATGAGTTACTATTCCAACGGTCGAAGTCTTTGCTGGTTTCTCGAGCCCGATTTATGCCAGCAAATTCTCCGTTTACACCGTGTCGTTGGAAATGCCATAACTGAAGGTCGCTACATCGTCGTCGGGACCGGCTCCTCCCAGCTTATACTGGCTGCCCTTTACGCTCTTTCATCCCATGAATCTTCCGAGCCCACCAACGTCGTGTCCGCCGTCCCCTACTACTCGGTGAGATTTATTTTCATTGAATATCTTCTTTTCAAATTTAAAGTGTATGATATAATAATAAATGACATTTGAATATTATGGTCTATATTTCTTTTTTTTGGTGACAGTCGTATCCGTCAATGTGTGATTATTTAAAAACGAGCCTTTTCAAATGGGGTGGAGATGCGAGTAAATACGAGAAAGAGGGATCTTATATTGAAATCGTCACTTCACCAAATAACCCGGACGGTTCATTACGTGAACCGGTGGTGAACCGGAGTGGAGGCAAATTGTTGCATGATCTTGCTTACTATTGGCCTCATTATACTTCTATTACTGCTCCGGCTGACTTTGATGTCTCATTGTTCACTGCCTCTAAGTGCACTGGCCATGCCGGTTCTCGTATCGGGTTTGTTCTCTTCCATCTTAAACACCTCTATCTAGATATACACAATCATCTAAACGTACGTGTCAATTTAGACTCTCAATTAAAATATCATTAAAAATTGTTCAATTCAAATTAACTGTTTATTTTGTTTTAATCAGTGTTAGAAAGATCCTAGTAAAAGTTGTAAATGGATTTACCTAATTACATCAATTTATAAGTTCAACTGAAAAATCTTGTCATGCCATATTATTTTTCAAACATAAGTTCTTAATGGATGATACTTAGGAAAGTTCAGAAATTATATTTGTAGTTTGAAATTTAAATTGATTACAACCTCGAAATTTGCGGGTGTAAGTTTGAAAATTTTCCATTGATACTACTTGGTATATAATTTTTTTTTAGTTATTTAGTCAATAATGTAGTCTTTTAATTTAATTAGGAATGTTAATTAATTTATAAAAGAATGATTATATATATAGGTGGGCACTTGTTAAAGATCCAGAAACAGCAATGAAAATGGTGAAGTTCATTGAATTAAACACAATCGGAGTGTCTAAAGATTCACAACTCCGAGCGGCGAGGATGCTAAGTGTAATATCAGATAGTTGTGAGCAGCCTGGGAGTACTACTGCTTCAGACCATCGTGGCGAATCCTTCTATGGGTTCGGCCACCGCCTCATGACGGAGAGATGGTGTCGCATCAGGCAAGCCGTTAAACACGGCGGAATGTTCACTCTCCCTGAATTCCCGACTTCTTATTGTACCTTTCATCACCAACCTACCGAATCCCGACCTGGTAATTATATAATATAATATATATATAATCTCTCTCTCAAAACCCTAATTAATATAATTAATTAATTAGAATGTAAAATGTTGATGATGGGTGCACAGCCTTTGCGTGGCTAAAATGTGAAGACGAAGAAGATTGTGCAGGTTTACTAAGACGTCACAAAATATTAGGCCGAAGTGGAGTCAGTTTCGGGTGCAGTCCTAAATTCGTACGTGTCAGCATGTTGGACCGAGACGACAACTTCGACTTGTTGGTTCAAAGGATATCAAAAATCACTACTGCCCCTAATTCTGAACAACGCCACTGATCCCCAAACGACATGTCGACCCCCCATTTCAACAAAACGAGAATTAATTAAGGAGGGGAGGATCATAGAGAAATTAAAAGGAATAGAACCCGAGCAGGGGGAGACCCGGGAGTTGAAGCCCAATTTTATTTTTATTTTTTTCATTCCTTTTTCTTCTTATATTTTATTATTTTTAATTTCTCTCTCTCTCTCTCTCTCTCTTTTTTTTTTTAATTTTAAATTTTGCGTATGTAGTTGTTTGTGAGATATTAATTAAAGAAAAATAAATAAAAAAGACTTCTATTCTCTTAGTAGTATTATTAATATTTTCAATTTTGTTATCCCCTATTATTAATAATATTTAAATTTAATTAGTACTTATATTTGCTTCTTTATCTATTTTGATCTATCTTTTTCATAATTTAGTAGATGAAGTCTTATTAAAAAAAAAGTAAAAAAAGAGTACTTGAGAAATAATACTTTATTTCTAGGAGATACATTACAACATATAGCAAAAGAAATCATACTCCAATATCTTCTTACTTCGAGGAAATTAAACTCACACCTACTCTCTCTCTCTGCCTGAAGTACTCATAATTCCAAAATTATTAAATTATTTACATATAGAGCAACGAAACACTTGGCCCATTAGTGGTTCATTGGGCCACCTTCGTCATGTCTTTCCTCCTCCTCGGGTCTTTCCTCCTTGGGCTTTCCCTCCTTGGGCCTTAACCCCCTCTTGGGCCTTCCCACTTTCTTGAGCCTTAACCGGTTCTTTGGCCGTTTCCTCTTTTGCTGTACCCTGCGCTTGGGTCTTTCCTTCTTCCTGGGCCGGGCTGGGCTGTGCTGGGCTCACTTCATCGATCTTCCCCCCATCCTGGGCTGGGCCCACTTCAACTTCATCGGCTTTCCCTCCATCCTGGGCCTTGCTCTGAATAGCTTGACCGGCCTCTTTAGCCGTTTGGGCGGCTTGAGCGGCGGTTTCACGGACCCATTGCTTAGCTTGGTCGAGGTTAAGAGGGACTCGTGATCTACGCAAGTAATTAGCCATCCATGAGAGGGAAGACAAGGCCGTGACACCAAAAGCCCCCGATGTCAGAAACCCTGCTACGGCCAAGGCAATGACGAGGGCGGCAGGGACCAAAACAGGGCTAAAAATTAGAAACAGCGGAGAAGTAACTGCCAAGGCTACGACGGATCCAATGAAGGAGATTCCGGCGAGGAAAAGAAGAAGGGCGGCGATGGGGAAGAGAGTAAGAAATGCCAAAAGATGAGAAGAGGAAATGGGCTTTTGAGGGAGAATGGCTTGAAAAGGGTGAGTTGTGGGTGAGTCATAATTAGGGTGATTTTGACCATGGGGTCTTTGCTGATGAAATTCAGCCATGGAAATGGATGAAAGGAAAAAAATAGAGTGGGAATTATGGTGGGGGGGGGGAGAGAAAGGGGTTTGAGGGTGTTTTTTAAAAAGGAGAAGAATGAAGAAGACACGTAGAAAAACAGGACAGATGTTTGAGAATTAAGGAATGAAGGTTTGCATGAGAAACATGTCGAGGAATGGGGTTGGACCCTTTTTTGTTTGTTGTCATCTCATGTTTTTGTCCAATTTTGCACTGTATTTTATTTTTATTTTTTCATTTTCGATTTTTGGGTTTTTTTTTTTTTTTTGTTTTTTTGTCCAATTTTGATCTCTCCAGTTTATCTTTACGCCCACTGCTTATCGCCGCTACTAACGTGGTTTTGTGTGTTCTTAGCCATTTGTGGGGATCAGATATGCATGGGAAGTGAACAAAACTAAATTTCAAACTATTTATATATTAAGAAATATTTCGACTAATTCCAAATCAAACCTTCAAATTTGGTTCAATTCTCTTAATCAATTAAACTAATTAATCTTTCTTCAATATATATATTACATTTAACTCAAATTATAAGATGTTACATAAAAAAAGAGACTATTTATGCAGGAATTATTGGTGAGATTTTACCGATTAATATGGACTAAACTCAAATTATTGGATTCAGCTTCTAACTTTTTTGTAACCATAGAATCAAACTTAACCATTTCATTTTATATTTATTTTCTTTAAAATATAGCGAAATTAACTAAAATATTTACAAAAATATCATAGTTTATTTATCCTGCACTGCAATAGACCAAGATAAGTTACATATTAGACACATATAGTAGTTTATCCCAAATAGATGTTAGGATTTTATTATATTTGTAGATATTTTCAGTAATTGTGTTAACAACTAAAATATTTTGAATATATTATAACATACCTTTGGAGAAATTATCTAATTAATAATATTATCATTAAAAGAACTGTTTTACTTTAAAAAGAAATATATTAATTTGGTGAAAGTTATTCCAATATGTTAATTAAAAAAATGTGGTAGGATTAATTATAAGTTGGGAAGCATGCTCCTAACTCTTAAACTTCTATTAGGTAGTTAGGTTAGGTAGGTGAAGTGGTTTTCATAAATCATATTATATATATACATTATTTTATATATGTTTGATGATCCAAAGAAAGGCTTTGTTAAAAATTATACCTAAGTGGATTTCACACATCATAATTAATCTATTAATATATATTAAAGGAATAAAGCCATCCTAAATTGTAATAATATAATAATAATAATAATAACTGATTTTTAAATTTTTTTTTGGGAATATGGGGTGATTTAATGTGTTTTGATGAATTTAATTAAGAAATGATTGTATAAACTAAGAGAGAATAAAAATTAAATGTGAGAATTAATATATATATATATATATAAATTGGGAAAGCAAATAAAAAGAATTTTGTGTTGGATTTGGTTATAATGGCTTGGTGTGGTTGCAATCATCATGCCTATCATTATTGGTAGCCTTGACTAATTACTACTTAATACCATACTTTTTCTTCTACCTTAAAATATAACAAAGTATCTTCACAATAAATATATATATATATATATACACACACATATATATACACATACACATGTAGAGGCACATGCATGTGTAAAGATAAAGCTTCCTTTCCAAATTTGAATTGTTTAGGGCCAAAGTTTTCTTGTATGATTGTTGTTCTTGGTCAAACCTAACTCGTTTGAATAATTATCATTTTGTTCGGTAACCATTTATTAATGTATCGTTTGAGTAATATTACAATCTTTGAATGAATATAGGATGATTTTTTAGAAACATTAATATAACAAAAATTATATCAAAATGAACATAATTCAACTAACAAAGGTTACTCTCGAACGTTCGACTAATATCATATTATAAAAAATATTTTGTTGCATTATTGAAAGGTCCTACTAATATTTTGTAGCATTATTGAAAGGTCCTAATAAAAATGTTTTGATAATTTGGTAATGGTAAGAGTCCAAAAGGAATGAACATAAATAGTTAAGTTGATTTATGGAGGTGGGCCTAGAGGTGCCCATGCCATTCTTAATTTGCCCTATTTTGGAAGATTGTTACTTCAAATCTCTTTCTCTCTAAGTCTAAGTTCATATAATTTTGCTTTTAGGTCCTATTTAGTTGGTTTATATCATAATATTTTTTGTATATCTATGTTTCTCTCACTTAGAATGAGTGTGTATGTTTTCTTTTAAGTCCACCAAAAAGTAGGAGTAAAAGGTGGAACCAATTTGGTCGGTGGACATTAGAGTACTTATAATAGGTAGTAATTTTAGGAGTAATAATTAAGTGTATAACAACATTTTTAAAAAATTGTAAATATAAAAAAATTCATATGTGATAAATTTCTATGTTGACAGACTTTGGCGTATTTTGCTATATTTGCATTTTTTATAAAAATGTTACTGACGCTAGTATTTTGAATCTAATTGCTACATTTACAACTATATTAATTCAAGAAAAAAGAAATTATAATGTGAAGTTTGAATCCAAAACCTTATATATTCCATATCGAATGATCAACTCTATTCCTTAGTCTCCTTAGACAATAAATATTATTGTCGGGAGAGTCAAATCTCTAACTTCGTAATTAGTATTATAAAAGTTTTTTGTTGTCAGTTATGTTAGGTTCATTTTGGTGAATCGTTCGTGACTTTGGGATTACAAAAGCTTGAAATGAGTTCAATTTTATTGAATACACATTTATCCATATATTTAGCTTAGCTTGTGTAATAAATTTAGCAAAGGAAAACTAATAAAATTTACAAAATATAGTAAAATTTTAGATTATATCAATGATAGACGCTAATAGACATTGATAGGCTTCTATATACGTCTATCTATATCATGATAAACACTTATAGTATTTTATTTTGGCATATCATATTTGAATAGTTATATTTTACAATATTTGTAAATATTTTGAGAAAATTTTCGGGATAAAGTAATTTATCAACTATTTACTTATTTACGAGACAATCAAAAAGAATTATTTATTTTCCATGCAGAAGGGGGTACCCTTCTGCTGTTACATCTAAGGAGATGACAAATGAATGCTTCTTCCAGAAAAAAGCTGCAAAAATTTTAATTTTGATTTGAAAAAAAAAGAAGAAGAAAAAACAAAAGAACCTTATTTGACAGATAAATAAACAGGCCATGATATATGGCAGCTGAAAAAACAGTTAATATTCTGTCAAATAGAACCTAATAAATAATTGCAACAGAAGATTAATGAAGCAAGAAGCTATATATATATGTGTGTGTGTGTGTGTGTGTATACAACACTGAGTAATTGTATATCTTAATCCTAAGTTAATGAGATGCCAAATGAACAACTTTAACAAGGCCTTTATTCCAAAAAGTTAATTAATAGTTTAATTATAACCTAATTCTTGCCCTTAATTAGACTTCAATTCCACTCATTCAGAGACTATATATATCACTTCTATAGCAAAATCTAAAAAGTTATCTCATCCCTAATTTCCACATTTATTTTTTAGAGCAAATAGAACGAATAATAATTGATCAAATGATATACTTGGATGTCAAAATTGTACCTATATCTCCACGTATCTTCTTCATTCACAAGAAACAAAAGTTTGCTATATTAACGTGACAACTGTGATTGAACACTTTGATGAGATGCACAAAGATGGGTACAACTTAAGATACATTCAAGTATTTTTCTTAGAATATCTTTAATGGTAAAAGGAAACTTAGTGAAATTGAAAGTCGGGCTCAAAAATTCTATTTGGATACTCATTTGTTAATTTGTTAAAAAATGAAAGGACTAATACATAGAATTTAGGTAGGTTAAGTAGCATAAAACTATACCATTACATAGCATATAATTAAAACTAGAGATAAACAAAATGTTTATAATAACTTCCACAAGCACATGCATAAAGATTTTGACTCTAATAATAATAATAATATGATACAATACATCAAAACTAAACCCTAATAGCACAAGCCAATATTGATATAGTCTACAACAACTCTTTCCAACCACAAGGAAATCTCAAATCTTGAGTTCTTAGAAGAATATTAAACAAACCCATTTGTCAAAATTAAACCCTTCAATAAACTCAACCCATTAACCCTTTTTCCTTCAAATTCCTCCATTAAAATACATAGAAGAATTATAATTAATATCATTATGATTGTTGTTGTTGTTGTTGTTATTATTATTCCAAATCAATGGATGGTGAGGAGTATTAATTATCTGAGGGTGAGGCAAAAAGGGAGTTGAGAAATCAGTGCAAGAGTAGAGAAAAAGGCGAGCTTTAGCAGCATCAAGTTCCTTTTGAAGCCTTTGGACCTGTTTTTGGAGGAAAGAAATTGCTCCAACACACCCATAAACAGGATCTCTGATTCTTGCCTCGGCTTCGTAGGCCAACGAAACGACGGCATCTTGTCTTTGATGAGGAAGAACTTCGTTCAAGAGCTTCGCCACGTTACTCGCTCCAAATACCTTGTGGACATTGGCAAATTTTTGGGGTTCTTCAGGTGGAAAATAGGGAGCAAAAACACAGCCTGCTAAGCATTTTCTTCTTAGGAATTTGCAAGCTGCACAAGGGCTGTAATAATGGTTGCTTGTTGTTGTTGATCCCATTTTGATCTACACACCAAACAAACCAACTTTAGAAACTATCGATTTAGAGTGTTTTGATTGACTTTTATTTGATTTTGAGTAACAAGGAATTGAATTTTTGTCTCATCAAAACTCCTCTAATACAATAATCTAAATAGTTACTATTTATATTAAAGTCTACCTATATTAAATTCTAAATGCCAAATTCCTAATCTAAATATTTTCTTCAAAAGAAAAAAAAAACACTCTAAGTTTGTAGATCATTTCTTTCATATCATGTGAAACCCTTGGAATGAAATTTTATAGATTTTGTAAAGTTTAAAACTTTTTATGTTTTTTTTTTTTAAAAAAATTATTTGAATATACTCTGTGTTTTCATACTTCATATGAACTCTCTGAGCCCTTAAAATTCTTAAAAACATTCTAAAAAATAAGGGTTTTTTTCCTTCTTTTTTTTGCTCTTGACATGTCTGATGAAAGGTTTCAACTTTTTAACTGAGTTTTCCAGTTGAATCATCAGCAAGCTCTCAGAACACATGGCAGTAAATATCTTAATTCTGAATTCCTAATTTTCTCATATAGATCAGAAAAAATAAAAATAAAAATAAAAAAAAGCAAAAGAATCTACCTTTTGGATCGCTGCTTAGGGCTGTGAATTTTCAAGATCTTTGTTGATATATATTCTTAGTAGAAATACTAAAAAAAACACTCATTAATAACTTAAAATTTGATGAATGAAGAACTCATGGTCTCTTCAATTCTCTGATAATACTGAACTCTCTTCATAGAGAAAAAAAAAACCCTAATTTAGAGAGAGAGAGAGAAGGGGAGAGAGAGAATTCAGTGGAAGCAAAAGATGGGGAAATGAATGGAAAGTACAGTAAAATAGGAAGCATCAAATCAAATAATGATAATTATTTTCAGAGATATGTCTCCTACTTTGACATTCCACCAATTCCAAAAATCCACCATATAATCTCTTAAATCTCCATACAATTAATTATACACTTACAAATGAGGAATACAATTATTATTATTATTATTATTATTATTATTATTATTATTATTTTGCTTTTTTAAATTGGATATAATTAATAAAATTTAGAAACACTAAGTTTGAATGGACAATAACACAAAGAAACCCAAATAAATATACTCATAAGTCATGAGACTTTCTTTTATTGTCATATATTATATATAATGATCAGAGGTACTCCCTTTTTCATATACTATTCCTTTTCTCTTCTGAATTTGGGAGTTAGGGTTTAGGTTAGGGAAGGTGCATGTGCCTAACCAACCCATAATTATGGCATTACCTTAAAACATTATAGGACAAAGGGACCCATTTCGAGAAAATTACTAGTACGGTTGGTAATATTCATAATTCGATACATTATTAAATTATATATATTCATTTTTACTGTAGTACTAGAAAATTTCCGACCCATTTCAATAAGGTTCTTAGGTGCTGGTGAGTTTAAGGGTTGATGGGATTTTTATTTTTATTTTTTAAAAAATGGTATATATGATTACCATATTTGTAATATTTGATGGGCTATTGTTAAATTCATTTCCAAATTTAAATGAAAATAAATCACATCAGCCGCCACTTTAATCATCATATTAATTTCCCTTTTGGTTAATTAATTTCAATGATCATCCTATTGATTTTCTTTATCTTCTCTTCCTTTTATTGTGGGTCATGGCAAAATTGGAAAGATTTGTTAGATCAATTTTAGATTAGTTAATGGATTAATTAAAATGGACCTAATTATTAGAGACATGCCTTTTGGACCCCTACTTTATTTTTATGTATATTTGAGGGATCTTTTATTAGATTGTATTTAAACCTAACTTTAAATTCATTTATTTGTTTTTTTTTTTTAAAAAAAAATGAAAACTTTAAATGTATTTAGATTCTTTAGGAACAAGAGGATTTCATGATAACAATAATTTCTTAAACTAAAAAAAGCCAAAAAAAAAAAAAAGAGGATAATTTATTTAAAATAGTTTATTTTAAGAGTATTACCTTTTATAATAAGAAGGAAAAAAATATGTTTACATATGAATTATTATTAAAATTGATCATTTAAACTTTTTTAATGGGTCGGCCATATGTATTTTTGTATTTTTTTTCTTTAATTTACTGAAATTAGGAGATTTAAACGTTTAAATTCGAAGAAATTAATCTATTATGACGATAAGAACATTTACATAAAATCATATATATTTAAAAATATTTTAAATGTTTACATATTTATACTATTTATAAAATGAAATTTCAAAATTTCGGGCATCATTGAAATTAATTAACCAAAAAATTACATTTTTTCTATATATGTATAAAGTACAGTTCGGGAAAATGACAGAAATTTTGATGGCCCATTCTAAAATTACAAAAGTTGAATGTGTATGATTACAAAGTTGTATATAATATGTAGGCAATATTGATGCACCATCAATTTCAAATTTGTTCACCTTACCAGAATTTTCTACGTACTCTATACAACTTTGTAACGAACACTTTTGATTTATGTAATTTTAAGAGTGGAGTTCCTCGACATGTATGTTATTTTTTCGATGATGATTAACCACATTTTGAAGTTCAAATTTTTCTACCCAAACTTGAAAGAGTAAAATTTAATACCTAAGTTAAATAGACGAGTGATGCAAATTTTGAAGCATGTTTGAAATGACGTTCTAAACATTTAAGAAATGTGAATTCTTTTCTGAATAATTAGGGAGTTTTTTCAAACTAGTTAGTACGAATGATCAAACATTTAAATTTTCAAAACAAGAAGAAGTCAGATCAAATCACCATTCACCGCTCAAACAAAAACATATACTTTTCTTCTATGAAAATGTTAATGAATTCATAACACAACTCAAAGATTCATACAAATAAAAGACATCAGAAGATACAATACCTACAAAAAGTATTACCCAGTTGATTCAAGATCAGAGACAGAGAAACAGAATAATGTTATTCAAGTTCTTATGTACCATTATACGGAGTCCACATATCAGCATAGAACCTCAAAGACCTTGGAAGCAACTTCTTCCAAGCAACAATGTCAGGGAAATCACCAGTGAGAGCTAAGGAACTGTCATCTTCACCATTCCCTAGTCTCAAAACCCACAATTTCTTTCCATAAATTTGATGCATTGCTTTCAAAGTTCTTTCCATTACAACTTTCCCATCTCTCCTAATGTCCTCAGCCTCAACACAACTGCCCCCAACATTCACCATCACTCTCCCGCCTTTCATCAAACACCTTTGCAGCATTCTCCATGTATTTGGATCTTCAAGTTCAGGAATCAAACTCCCTTCACTAAACAGATCAACCAAAATCCCTGCAAATCCCCCTTTCACATTTGCTTTCAGAGCATTCCCAATGTAGATAAAAAGCCTATCTGGGTACTCTTTTTCCAGCTTCGATACCCCGAAAAACTCCCTCCCAACGGCGATTACAGACGGATCGAGCTCCCACCCATGAACCACTACCTCAGGATATAGCTTTAGGATCGATCGAGCGGCGGAGCCGGCGCCGAATCCGAGGATTCCGATGGGTCCCGGTGGTAGAATCGGCGGCAATGTGGCGAAGACATCGAAGTAAGTGTTTGTGAGTGATTTGAAAAGGAATGAGATGCTGTGAATGTTGCCAGGGGCATCGAGAAGAAGCAATCTGGAACCTGCAAATGGGTGCTCTGCTCTTCGGGAAATTTCGAGAACTCTGATGAAATTGTGGCGGGATTTGAATTTGGCGAGGATTTTGACGTCGTCTGATGGAATTCCGTCATCTTGGGTTCGTTTTTTAGGGTTTGAAGATTGGGTCTGGTGGAATTCAACTCTAAACCGATTGCATTGGGAGCGTTTGATCTGTTTTTGTTGAAAGGAAATGAGATTTGGAGAAATGGGTTTGAAAAAATGGAGGGAATTTTGAATTGGGTGAAGAATTAAAGGGGTCTCTCTGTTCAATTGAAGCCGCATTCTGTGCTTTAACGAGAGATGAAAAGCACAAACCAGTGCTAATTTGACGAACAAGCTTTTGAGACTGTCGGAGAAGAGATTTCTAATTTGGGCTTCCCGGCCCAAAATAAATCAAAGCAACACACGGCCCAACATGAATAGGACCAGTACCTCATCGGCGGCCCATTATTATCAGAATGATAACTAAGAATAATTATTATTGTTATTATTAAAAATTTTGTGGTAGGTATGAGAATTTTTAATTTATGCAGATCGACTAATGATTTTTTTTTTTATTTTAATGTTAATCAACCTAGTAAATTATTGAATAATAATTGTTGATGGTTTACTATATATTAAGACCAAACAACATGATAAGGAATAAAAATATTATATAATTTATGAATTATACTTTCATGTCAATGAATGAATGAGAAATGTTATATCAATAAGAACTTTTGTTATTAAATTCATTTATCAAATTGTTTTATCTCGACCAAACTAATATTTATGTCGGCATGTCAGTATAGAATTTCGATTTAATTATTGTCATATTAAAACTCAAGTCATAAAGTTTTATTTCATAGGTTTAAACATAACACAACCAAAGTTAATTATAGTCTTCTCTTACTTCTAAGCAATGTTAGGCATATTCAACATTTTGTTTACTGTAACAAACGATTCAAGAAACAAAAAAAAGAACGAGTAGGTTATAGTTACGACGGGTTTGGTTCTATATTGAAAAGAAATAAGTTAGTAATGATGTATATGGATTTAGATTGATTAAGAGAGGATTAGTGAAGAAATTATAATGCAATTATGAAGAAATTATAATGCAATTATGAAGAAATTAGGGGGGGGGGGGGGGGGGGAAGGTAGGAAAAACAAGGGGACCAAAAAAAAAACTTTAATTAGAGTCCAACGTTGGTGTCAAATCGAAAGCTTTTCCCACTTGAAGACGTGG
>JBBPDJ010000004.1:13052746-13128236 GCA_037974625.1 Cucumis cinereus | reverse complement strand
ATATAACATAATGACTCAAACACGTTCCATGACGCTGCGTTTTTAAATCCCAACGCCCACAAAAATTGGTCGTAGGAAAAGAAAAAGTCAAAAACAGCAAATCAGATAAACGTCTAATCACCTTTACAAAATTACGAGTACTTAATAGTAATTTTCCAAAACTATGGGTAGTAAATTGCAAAGATATTTCAAAAAAGGGAACCACATGCATGCAACCGTATTAGTATTTGGTTAAGTGGTGGTCCCTAATCTAACTAACCAAAGTCCATGAAACGTCATAAAGTCTTTCCGGTTAATTAATGCTTCAATTAATTAAAAACATAATGTAAATAAAGATAGATTTAACTTACAATCCATATGAGGAAAGGGGATTTTGTCCAAAAGCTTAGATGTCTTCTCCCAAATGACGTGTCTCTTGCAAACCGAAACCGTTCTGGATCTGTTATGTTTGAAGTACACAATCATTAATATAAATACTTGAGTGCATTTCAAATTGTTAGAAATAAAATATTTGGATTTACCGTGCGAGAATTGGTACTCCACGGTTCTAGTCTCTTTTTCCCATGACTTCCAACTTCTCATCTATTTGTATTTAAAATTGAAAACCTATTATTAGACCCACATGAAAAATATATATATATATATATATATATATATAATGAAAATTGAAATGAAATTACCTTGGCGTTGCCCAAAGCTAAAGTTAAAACACAATACAAAACATGGAAAACGGCCAATACGAAGATGAATATATGTAGCTGATGAATACCCCCTTCCGATACAAACGGAACTTTACCCTGTCAAATTTAAATTATTTCAATTTTTTTAAAAAAAAATTAAAAATAATTTTACCAAAAATATTTACAAATTTAGTAAAATATCAATGTCTATTATTATTTGTATTCGTCACTGCATAAATAGTATGGTATCTTATGGTCTGTTGAAACCATAAATATGGTAAAAAATTAGATATAAATTTTGTTATATGTACGAACTGGTATTTAAGTTAAAGTTTTTTTTTATATATATATAATTTTATAATTGATTATTATATTTATTATTGTTTCTTTAATTAACGAGAATACTTATTAGGTTGTGGTACTTTTCGAATACATTTAAATATATATATATATATATATATATATATTTACGATTTTTTAAAAATTGACATGTGTCAAATTTTAATTTGGTGAGATAAAATGGCGATGCACTAAATTATTTTTTCAAAATTAATTAAATAGTTTTTGCTTGTGGATGTCGATAACTAGACTCAATTCAAAACGATTCACTTTTCAAACCGTTTACAAAGACTCCGACGTGTCGTTTTCAAAACCAAATACTTTTTTGTAAATCAACATTTGTTTAATTAATTAATAATTAATAATCAATGAATCTCTTAGTTGGTTGTATAAATAATTGTACATACCTTGGCAGCACATTTGTCGGTACCACCGGCAGCGGCGAGGGAACGGCGGAAGGTGGCGTTGACATGATGGGAGACGGCGAGAAGTTTCCGACGATTCTGGTCGGAATCGACGAGGTCAGCTTCTTTAGTTAATTCCTCTTCTCTTTGAGGACTACATGGATGCCACGTGGCTGCCACGTGAGGTGGTATACAAACATTTGTGATTAGGCTTTGTCCCACCGTCAGCAGCAGCGATATGAATCCCAACAGCATCAGTTCTGGCATTTGATCATTATAACATCTCCATTTTACCCTTTTAAATTATTTTCCTAATAAAATGAAATTTAGAGAATAAATAAATACCTGATTTAATCTTCTCTAGAGCTTCGTAAAGAGCTCGTTTGTGTTTCTTCTTTAGCCACTAAAATCCAATTTTTTTAAAAAAAAAAAAGTGAGAAGGGAATAATGGGTTTGAAGTGATGGAACGACATCGTATTGGGTTAGGGTGTACCTTTCCGATGAGATGGAGAATGTGTTCGATGATAATAGAAATCAGAACCAAAACAAAGCAGACGGCGGCGACGGCCCATGTCGGCGTCTCTTCCAAGGACCTTCCGGCGCCACCTCCGGCCATGGTAAGTGATACCCAAAGAGAGAGAGGAAGAAAAAAAAGAAGAATTGTAAATAAATTGTTAAAGGGGTTAATTAAGAAAGAGTTGTGTATGTATTTGAAGAGAGAAAAAGGGGGGGAGGGATATAAAGGGAAATATAAAATTGGGGAGGGTTGGAAGTGTAAGGCGGTGACTTTGACTTTAGACGCGTGAGAAACAAACAGAGAGAAGAGAATGAATTATATATATGAACTATGAAGATTCCTCCTTTCATACCACACTCTTTATAATTTATTACCATTACTATATATATATATATATATATATATATAGAATTTGAGTTAAGTTCTTAGGTCGAGACTTATTAACTCTATCTAGTGGGTTAAGTGGTTCATAAATTTCAAAAGGTTATACTTTACTATTTCAATTTTGAGTTTGACTTCAATTTAGTACTGAGGTCACGTTAAATAAACCGCAATTAAAACTGATGTAGTCGTAATGAATTTTTATTGACTTATCAATGATAATGAGCTTGAATTGCAAAAATAATTAAAATTATGAATTTTGTAAATTTTATTGTTATTGTTACTGTTACCTCTACCTTTGATGGTCAAGCGGTATCAGTATCAGTAAAAATAACAATAAAGATGTTAAAATTAAAATAAAAATTCAGCTATAACAGTAACAGTGATGATAGTCGTAATGATAATATATCAGTAACGATAACGATATGACGTAATTTTCAAGCGTAATTATGAGTACCCTCAACTTATCAATCAAATTGCGTTATTTCATTACGATTTGAATGTAGGCCCCATATGTCAATACAAGTGGATAACACAAGTTAACAAACCCCAAAAGTAATCAAATATGTTCACTTTTTTATTCTTGTTGATCTATTACACGTTTTCACCAAGGTAAACGTGATCTTAGTTTTAAAATATGACAGTTTTATTCTTAATCAATTTATTTCAAGATTTCCACATCTTATCTCAAAATTCTACTAAATACTCATTATCAATCTATGCATTAATGTTAAATAAACTATCAAGTCTATGAAAAGTAGTGAAACTCAGTTGTATTAGATTAATTAACGTACGTAGTTGAGTATTTAATAAAAAAAAATCAAAGTTCAAAGTGTAATTCTTAAAATTTACCAACCAAATTGAATTAAAACCCAAATCTTAATCAACTTTTAATCATAGATACTAAATTGAAACAACACTAAAAAAATAAATACCAATGTAACATAGGGATTAAATAGAAACGGTACCAAAATCCAAAATTTTATTATTATTATTATTATTATTATTATTATTGGTGGATAAATTTGTTGTAATTATTTGTTATTTGTTTGGTGGTCAGTTTTCAAAATTATGTTAATATAATCGTAGTCCGAGGTCAAACAAATGCTGTCACTCCGTATCCATAAAACATCAATTTTTCTTTTTCTTTTTCTTTTTCTTTTTTTTTTCCTTAAAATGACGTCTTACGGTTAATTTAATTCCATATTTAAAACATCGCTCCCATTTTTCAAATTTAGCTTTAGCCTCTAATTTTCTTGCCCTGCCAATTGCCAGATCGACCTTTTAATGTCAACTTCACAATAATTGAAAACATAAATACTCGATACATCTTAACCTACACTCGTTTTTATTCATTTCGTATAATTGTCCAAACACAAACACGAGAAGGTAATCAATATACTCGACTTTGTCATGACACAATTTCTTTTTATTAAATTGAATGGTCGTTTGAGTTTTATATACTCTTACATGAGGTTTCGTCTCAAAATAAATTGATGATTGATAAGCAGCTTCTCTATTTTATAAGGAATGTGAGATTATTTGGTTCTTCTAATATTGGATTACCAACATCATTACATTATTCATTGCATACCAAATTCTTCTTTTGTTTTTATTTTGTGTCTGCGAATGAGAGTGAGACGTATAGAAATTAGTAAATATTTAACTGCATTTAAGAACTATTTATAATTTAAGAGAAGTACTCGGTTACATATAAATATTTGAGAGCTACGTTCTTAATTAGTATGTTTTTATGGATGAATACGTATTTTTCAACTTGTCATCGTGTTATACTTTTGACGCGTTGAAAGAAATTGATGAAAAAGAGATATATTTTACTTTGTATATATTTCAAGAAAAACAAAAAAGAAATTGTTTTTTCTAATAATTTTTCTTTTTATTGTTTTTTTTTAATCTGTTTATAAGTTTAATGAGTCTTTATTGCCTTTATTATTATTATTGTCATTATGAGAAGAAGAGGCAAATATAATACTATCTAAGAAGAAGAAAAAAAGTGCCATAAATCATCCTCCAAGTTGTCTTCATAATTTATTATAATTTAATTAGTCAACGTCTTCTACCATATCATCAAGAACTTAGCTCAATTGACATCTGTATGTATTAAAAAAACTAAGTGGTTTTAAGTTCAAATTTTCACCCAATTTACAATAAAAAAAAATTGTTTTTGTTTTTGGATTTTGCTAAAACAAATAATTAAACAAACTGAATACCAAATAGACCTAAACTTTTTAAATTATCTAATAAGTTTTGGATATTTCGGTTTTATGTGAAATTATGTTCTTGAAAATTCACGAATTTAAAAATTAGTTGATCTATTAATTTTTTTTAGTACAGTCGACCCTAAAGAAATTTGAATAGTAAACCTTTTTATGTCAACACATATTTTTATCGGTCGAGCTATATTCACTTGAAACCTATTAATTTTATGTCTCAGGAAACTTAAAACTTTTAATTTTATATGGCCAATAGATTTACAAATCTTAAAAAATTATCAACTCAAAAGACCAAGTTTATAATTCTAAAGTTTCATATATCAAACAATAATAAAATTAAGTTTATAAACATTCATTTCACCTCTAAATTTTTTTTATTCCTACGTTTTATCAATATCTTAAAAAACAAGCTAAATTTTGATTTTTTTTTTTGAAAAGTAATTTTTTAAAAATGAAATTTAGCTAATAATTAAACTCTTTTCCTCGAGAAAAAATTGTTACAAAAAAGGACTCTAAATTTATTAAAAATACATTTTATCCAAAAATGTGAATGCATACATAGAAATATATATTCAAATCAACAAACATGTTTTGTCTTCTCCAGCAGGATTTCTCAACCTTTTTTTTCCCATGAGACTTTTTTTTATTGAAAAAATAATTTTGTAATTCAGGTGAAAAATGTGATTTTGTACTTGGAAATTTTTTTTTAAAAAAAAGGAAAAATGTATGCTAAAAAATCAAAGCAGCCGTAATTAAAGACGACTCGTTATCATTGTTTAGTTTGATTTTACGTATTGTTTTATTTTGACTTTTTTTAGTACAACTAAAATAGAGATTTTGACCATCTTACCTCAAAATGAATATGTCAATTACTATCGAGATAATTTTAATTTTTTTAAAAAAATTAATTTGTTTTGTATTCGAAACACTTACAAACTTTTTGAGTTGTCAAAGACTCAAAATCAACCGTTATATCATTTAATTATCTTTTATATTAAGCAGGTTGGAAAGTCCAATCTCTAACATTGAAGTTAACAATATAAATGTTATATATAGGACTTGAACAACTTGAGCTACATTAATTTCATGATTGTAAAATTATTTATTATGACTTTTTTTAAAAAAAATAAAATAATTATTATGTATGACAAAAATTACAAACCATTTATATATTTTGATAAACAAAGTCTTGTTTAAACCATCTAGTTCTTTTTTTCATTTTTAAATTAAGTTTATAAATATTATTTGCTCATTTAGTTTTCTTGCTTTATCAATTACTTTTCAAATTTTTTATTTTGTTTTCTATTACAATTACAAAATTGAAAATCTTGAAAAACAAATGTAAAATTACAAAAAACAAAACATAATTTTCAGAAAAATAAATGGGAGTTACCAAAATACACTCGTTTTTGTTATCAAACAATGCAGATATTAAAAAGATTGTCACACCGAATATAATCTAAAAAAAAAAAAAATCAATGTTTTTATATGTTTAGTTTTCAAAACAGTTCTTTTTAAATAATGTAAAATAAATAAAAATATTTATAAATATAAAAGAATTACAGATAAACTACTATAAACTAACATTACGTACGAATATATGATTGTGACATTTTACTATATTTATATTAAAAAAATTCGTAAATTTAAATTGGTTGAGTATATAATTAGTAAAAAAAATATATTGTCAAATCACATAATAAAATACAAATAATGTAAGGGTGATGGGAAGAAAGTAGAATCTGGAATGACACGAATGTAGGAATTATATATATATATATGTGTATGTATATATATTTCAACAATGATTTAAGAAATATAATCATGATTATAGTATATTTAATTCTATATAATTGTGGAGACTTGGTCTAAATTAAATTAAAAAAAAAAAAAAGAAAAGAATGAAAGTTGGGGAATAATTCGTATATAGCAATTGGTTTTAAATATTGCCTTCTTTTTTGTCAGCATCCACTAAATTAACAATCACATATCATTCCTATGTATGCATGTCTTCATAATTATATTATTCAAACCACATTAATCACACTCTTAATATATATTATAATGAATTTAGTTTGGATTTAAATTTCCAATTAGTATTTAATCTTTTATTGATAACCTTTTTTTAGAGGATTGTTTCAGCTGCCATTTCTTAAATTTAATTAACTTCGTTGAATTTGTTAACACAAATCTTGCCGGCAACAAATCAATATGATAAGTTCATAACCTCTTTTTTTGCTTTTACATATTATTTATTATTAATTTTCTTATGTAACAAAAAATAATATTAATTGTCTTTTAATTGAGATTAGAAAATAATTTTATGACTCTGTAGTCTTTATTCTTCAGGCTTGGTCAAAAGTCAGTGGCGAATCAAGGTTGTCCACGTCAACAGTTAAGAATATATCTTTACACGTGTGCACACGTAATTGAGCTTAGAACGCTGACCTGGTTCTCTCTTTTTAGACCTCTATTCTGGACCCTTATTTGTAATTTGCATTCTAATATTAATTACATATGCATATATTCTATAAATCGCAGCCGAAAGCCCAACCAGTGCTTATCAACCGTTATGATCTTTTTTTTTTTTTTTTTTTATTTATCTCAAATAAATTACAAATATATATTTTTTTAAAACTTGTTTAATTAATATTCATTTCATTATTAAATTTAAGTTGGCTTCATAATATAATAATTGGGAGATATGCATATTTATATAATCCCCAGTCCTCACCTGTTGAAAGGATCTAATAAATCATCTTTAATTTTTTTTTAAAATCTCAAATTTGCCATTGAAATTCTCAATTAAGTCCCCAATCAAATTTGTTTAAGTTTGTATTTTAAAAAAAACTTGATCTCCTTGAATTACTTTTTAATTAATTGGTTTGTTAAGCCAGGTATGCGAATTTGAATATAACTCAATTCCTTAAGTTTTATTTTTTGCTCCCACATATTATTGAATTTATTTTATGAAAAAATGAAAAAAAAAAACATTATATTAGAACATTTAAAATTTGTTACTAGAACAAGTGATTTAGAACCAACAAGAGGTTAGCTCAATAGGCATTTGTATATGCTGAAAACAAAGAATTATGTAGTTCAAATCTCTCACTGCAAATTTATACTAAAAAAATAAGTAACTTGAAGTTCAGAATGAAATTTTTGTTGTTTGACGAGAGTTATTATATAACCTTGGAGTCGATAGTTTAAATTTTGTAGTAATTGAATTATGTTATTCTTAATGATGATAGTTAAAATTCCGTGTATAAATTATTTGAATTTCATGTATCATGATGTACGTCTATGTGTTCAAATATATATATGTGTGTGTGTGTGTGACCATTTAAACATGTGACCTTTCTGAGAGGTTATTAATAGTTTGGATCAAAATGCTCAAGTAAACTTTAATTTAAAGTTATTTTCTCCTTTTTCCCATTTGATTTAAGATATTTTTTAAAAGAACAAAATACAAATAATGTGATAATCGAGATTAGATGCATGTATGTGTACTTTATTTTAATTTAATCGTGTTTAAAACAAGTATAATTATTAATTATTAATTATTAATTACAGAAAAAAAAATATTTAAATTAGAGGGAGAATAAAATATCCAAATCCAACGCCTCATTCACATGCTTTTTTTTTAATCTATTTATTTTATGTTCATTATTCCTTTGTATTGAAACGGGCGTGACCTCATAAAAGAAAAAAATAATAATAAAACAAAAAAAATTATTGTAAATGTCAAAACTGTTAAAAATATTTACAAAATATAGCAAAATTACAAATTATATCAATGATAAATATTGGATAGACACGAATAGACTTCTATCAATGTCTGTCTATGCATTGATAGATATTAGTAGAAGACTATTATCGATAGAATCTGAATTTTTGTAAATATTTTGATTCACTACATTATATTTGAAAATGCTCTATAATAACAAAACAAAACGAATGCTAAAATATCCTTCATCTCGAATTTTAGAATTTTAATACATTTATTTCAATAAATCTTAAATTTTGAATTAACCTTTTTCTTCGTAAATTTTTGTAACATATTTACATAGAGTTTGAATTAAACATGTCATTTTGTTTTTGTCTTTTTGTGAAATTTATAACTTATTTAATATTTAGCATCCGCATTGGACATGATAGCGTATCGGATCCACTGCTATTTATTTTATTTTATTTTATTTTACGGTCAACATAAGATACCCACTGAATTTTATAGTTTTATTATGAAATTACAACCCTTTCAAAATTAAAAAAAAAAATAAAAAATTAGGAAAAATTCTCGTCCTTGTGGTAAAAAGTGTAATAAATAAATAAATAAATAAAATGGGTTTTCTCACTTTAAATTTTTTATCAATAAAATATAAAATAAATTTCAAATTTTCTATAGTTAATTTAGTTTATTTTTGTTATGTGTAAACATAGTTATTTCAATTTATTTGTTCTATTCATCACAATTTATATAATTCTCACATGAATAATATATTATTTTCACTTGAAATTTCTTACTTATTTTATTTAAATTTCGAAGTGGACCAACATCTCTCAATTCTATCCATGTCACTTTAAATGTTCGTGTAATTAAACATGTATTGATTAGTTAAACAAATGAACAAATATATGCTCTAAGATCATGTTTGTATCGGAAGAACAGTAGTTAAAACAAATCCAATACAAATCATCTCCGAAGTATATGAAAGTTTAAAATATTAATTAGTTTGTAATTCAATACGAATAATAACACATACTTCAATGCAAAATATATATATTAACATGAAAAAAGATCATCAGATTAAAAATAGAAGAAAGAAGAGGAACAACCAATCGTCTTACTTTTACTTTGACGTGTCTAATGTGGAGATGGTTACTGAAGAATAGGGTACTTAATTATTATTAGAATTAAGAGTTAAATGTTCAACTTTTAACAAAAAAACATTATTAGGATCGAAAAATTATATGTTAAAGAAGTCTATACCTAAAATTTTTATTGGACCCTAGCTAGACAACTGACATTTTAATTGTTGCTAGTTTGTAAAGCCATTCACTAAGTCAAATAATAATAATAATAATAATCACATAAGTGAAATTGAATTTAGAAAGTGATAGCGTGACATATGACATGTTAGATTGTTTGGTTTTTTTAATTTAAAAATGTACCAATAACCAAATTAAAAATACAAAAACTGATGGTAGTTAGTTATTGAGATTATGAAATATAAATTAAGAAGAAAATGCTAAATTATTTTCTAAAAGATAGAAAAATAGTACAATTTCCTCTTTAATTAAAACTTAATTTCTCTCCTTTCTAGAAGTAATTGACATAATAAATTCACCATTATTATAATATAAGTTTTTTAAAAAATAATAATTAAAAAAAAACCTTCAATTCCTTATGTGCTTGGAACTTAGTCCAGAAGTGGAGCAGGGCCGAGTCTTTCCACCCAAAAATTTGTTTGAAACTACAAATCATATGTTAAATTAGGATGGATTAAAATATTATTTTCTATCCTAATTTAAATTTAGTTCATTTACTTTTAATAAATTTTAAATTTAGTTTGTTGTTATTTTTTAAAAGACTTTTTATTATTTATTAACTCATTTATAGTAAATTTTGATAACAAATTCATATATTATATTTTTTATTGGAATATTTTTTAATATAATATAATGAACTAATATATTTATAAAATATACCAAAATTTAGATTATATCAATAATAAACACTGATAGATTTATATCAGTGTCATCAATACATAGATAGATAAGCTTTATTAATGTCTATTAGTGCATAGACATGCATTGATAAAAGTTTATTAGTCTATTATTGATTAAATCTTAAATTTTGCTATATTTTATAAATATTTTATCATTTACAATATTATTTATTATTTATTTTATAATAAATATTTTTATTATTTCACTAAATTTGATAAAGTTTAGAAATATTTTGACCATAGATTCTTTTTAATGGGATCAAATTCATAAATTAATGATCACGAAAATTAAGTCACAATGATAGCGACCTCCAAACAAAATTCTACATGGAAAACAAAGAACAAATGGTTATAGTCACGGATTTCAATTCTTTTGTTAATTAAACTAATAATCTTTCTATTAATAATTATTAAAACGTATAAACTCGATCGTTACTAGATTAAAAGTTTAAATCTTTCTATTCTATATATAATAGATTAAAATAAACATTATTTATATTTATAATAATACTGAGTCCAAAAGCTAAAACAAAAATTAGTGTAAAATTACTTCATAGTTCTAGAATTTGTGTTGCCTTATCGATTAGGTTGTTTCTCTCCCACGGTAGAAAAGATTTTGGTCCATATATTGTTCTCTTACCCAAAGAAACGACTATTTATTTGCTTGTTCCTTCTCAGTTAGTGTTGTCACTTTTGATTATCCAAAAGGACTGTGTTGTGTTTGAGAAAGTTTTTGAGCGGAGTGGAGTTCGTCGGATGTTCTTAGTAGAAGTTGTGTGTACTATTCCTCTAACCATAGTGATTTAGAGCAAGTTTTCGTTTAAAAATCTCATGGATTGTATAAGTCTTCAAAATCTTATTGAGCTGAAAGACTTAAAAGACCTATTAAATAAAAGTTTGAAAGTTCATACACCTATTTCTTACCCGTGACCTAAATTTGTTATTTATCCCTAAAAAATTAAAATTAGTTATATAATAATTTAAATATATTTCAAAAAATGTAAAATATTATCAAAGAAATGGTGAAATATCAATTTTTTAGAAAAAAAAAATGTAAAAATAAAAATAAATTGTTGGCCAAAGGACTTATACTTTTGGACTTTAGAAAGTCTTATTAATCTATACTTTAGGAACTAATAAACTAAAAATAGAAAAGCCACCAAATTAAAAGGGAAAGTGGGAAATCATTGCAACCATTTTAAGGGGGAAAAAAAGAGAGTAAAAGGACATTGACTACAATTTCCATGAAACATCATAATGCCTATTCACATACAAAATCAACCACAAATTAATTGTAAGTTTATTATGGTTCTTAAACTTTCAAAATCTGATAGTTTTGATTTCTTGAAAATGAAGTAAAAACGAAAATGAATGGACCAAAATGTGTCACTTTTCGAAAGTTGAAATACCAAAATAAACAAAAAATTGAAAATATAAAGACTAAAATTAACCAAAACTGAAAGTCAGGGAGACAAAAATATCTACTTAGAAATGTGTGTGTTTAGAGTCAAGTGTTGTAATAAAAGACCCAATGGAAAAGAGACAAAACAGTGACAAAAATGAAGGAATAGAGTCAACAAATATATATATATATATATATATATATATATATATATATATATAAAATGAATGTTGGTTATATTTGCATAAAGACCTTATCCATGGCCAGTCTTTGCATATTTGTGTTTCCCTTTTCCAAAGGTTGTTTGGTTTTAAAACACCCATTTACTTACATAGGTCCTCCAATTTAATGTGTTTGATAGAAACTTCTTACAAAAAATTAACAACAAATCAAAGGTAGGAAACACCAAACCTTAGTACAAAAGAGTCGCCACTGAAGATCAAAAAGAGAAATATCCTCGGAGTTGAAACTATAAAGTTTTATTCAACACCTAATGGGTCAGGAAAAATAATATATCTTTTTAGTCTAGTTTTCTTTTTGTCTACGCATTTCATAATCTTATACTTTTAATCCTTAAATTTAGAGTTTAAATTCAATTCAATCTTTAAATTTTAAACTATTATAATTTTATTCCTAAGATTTGAGTTTTCTTTCAATTGGATTTACAAATGAGTATGTAAAGAAAAATCGAGAATAACTTTGTAGATATTGAAATTTAAATGAAATCAAACTCGAAATTTATGAATTAAAAGTGTAGGAACTAAATGAAAATTCTAGAACAAACGGAAAAGATGTTTTTCATATCATATTTCTAATAATGTGGTCAAAGTTGTAGTTCGTGACATTAAAAGTTAAATCGTTAAGCGTTTTTAAATGAGTTTATATAGATTAAAAATGGTATTTTATAAAAATAAAAACGAGTAGAATTTGGTTTAGAATTTGAAATTTTGGTAAAAAAGATGCTTTTGACCTGTTAAAAGCAGTTTTCTTTTTTTTTTTATTCATAATTAAAAATTGGTTCAAGAATTTTCAAAAGCTTTAAAAAAACACTTTTTAATTAGTATTTTATTTTAGATTGCTTTTTTTTTTTTTTTTAAAAAAAAGTTATTATTATTTAAAAGTAAAGCATGATTTAGATGATGAAATGATTTTTGGCCGCCTCTTACCCTAAACTTTTTTTCCTTCAAAGGACTATTAATTTTTAGATTAAAAAATTAAGACGGGAACGTAATAGTAAATAAGATCGGTAGCTTTCAAGTATGTGTTTTAAATTTATAGTAGATTTGAACTATTTTATTATTTGGTTTCTTTTCGATCCTTAATCTTTGAAATCGTGTCAAAATTAATGAAAATATATTTTTAAAATCTCTTACAACATTCGATGACTAAGTCGCGTTACATAATCACAATAATGATTATTTACAAATTTAAAAGCATTAAAACTAAAATATTATATGTTAAAGTTTAATGACTAAATTATTACAAATTAATTTCATGAACCAAAAATGATTTTTATTATAAAAAAAAAATGTTTGAAACCATGACAACGAAATAACATAAAATACAAAGAGCATCATAGTAAAATTCCCCAAAGAATGAACTGGGCCACATTCTTAACCGAAATGAAGCCCAATATTATTATGGGCTCTAAAACAGAGCCATGAGCTTTGAAACATGGCCCATTTAATTAAATCAGGATCCGTTGCCGCCCTTCTCTAATTTTTGAACTTTCAAATTTTTCATCCGTTCTCTCTCCCCTGTTTCCACAACATCTGGACTTGTAGAAAGATCGGCGTTAATTCAACTCCAGCTCTTTCAATTCCTTGCAATTAATGGATCCTAAACTCACTCAGGTTCCAGGTATTGATCTTTTTCCCATTTTTCTACATTCATTTCCATTGAATTTTCATTACTGATTTCTCTCGATTTTGCTTCAAATCCGCAGCAAAACCCATTTCCTCTAAACCTAAATTCACCCGAAAGCCTTCCGAAGCACCCCAAATCACCGCCCATCAACCTCCAATTTCCAGGTACTACTACACTGTATTATTCTCAATTTCATTTTGAATCATGTTCTTCGGTACTAGCGTTTGAATCTTGTTATTGCAATTAGGCAGAAACGAATTTTTGGAACTGTTAGAAGCTCAAACATACCGATTAAACCAGTAGTTAATGAAAAGCCATTAACTAAGCCCGTTATTGCGGGTGTCAAGAAACAACCCAAATCCCGATTAGCTCAAATCTCGGTCAATGCTACTGTTGATAAGAAGATAAATGAGAAATTGAATCCGAGGCTCAAGAAGAAGAGCCCTGGTATCAAACCGCAAGTTACGGAAACGGCTGTTAAGGATCTGCGTGATGCGAAAGACGCTGTAGAGCCTCAGACGCCGGTTGCGAGGCCTCGTTTGTTGAAATTGAAGAACGGTGGCACGCCTTACCATACGGCGGAGAAATGCAGTAACTGTCGTTTTGACAAGATGGAGACATCGTCGTATTGGGTTGCTCAGATCAAAATGGCTGAGTCCGTTGGGAAGCATTTTGTGTCTGCTGATTTCTTTCGCCTTGCTTATGTTTGCAATGCCGAGGTAATGTAATGAACATCTTATCTTTTCCTCTCATCATATCTGGAAGTGCTTTTTATGATAAAATAAAATTAGAAAAAGTAGTTTGATTAGGACCATTTTAGTACAAAGTGGTTTATTACATAGCTTTGAAGTAATTCTGAGGGAATTATGGACAAATAGTTTTCGTATTTCTTAACCATTTTCCCAAGTGGCAGGTCTAACAGCTAGTTCCTTCCCCCAAACCATTACTCGAACTATAGAAAAGGGAGATTCTTATCGATGTGAAACGATGAGTTGCCAATATGGGTTTGGATTTTCCGGGGGAAAGATCTATTTCATAAATCCGTCAATGATTTGGGGTTGGGGCGATCCTTTTCTTTTAAGGATGCCATGAAATTACAGTAGACCTTGTCTGATTGAAATGCCTTGAATTTGTTATTTGATAGTCCAAACGGCTTAGTTGTATTAGTATTTATGTTATTTACATTATTTTTGACTTTTAGAGTCTAGAGGAGGAGTGTGTTGTATAAAATCCCTAATTCTATTAACACTTTTGAATGTCTGACTTAGATATTTTCTCTATAATAATAAACTGTTTCCCTCTGTTCGTGGACATGAACTAATAGATTGTCAATGAACCACGTATTTTTGTTAGATTCTCTACCATTTACATTTTCTGTTACATCTTTATTTGTCTATTTCTTAACGTGTCTTGTGAACTAATTGGAGAGACTATCTTCTTTCCCATTCCCATGTTCATCACTACTCTAGTGTTGAATTCCTGACATTAAGAACAAGAACCTCCCTCAATTCCTCTGCAATCTTTTGGGTTTGCTCATAATTCAGTTTCTAACCTTCACATTTATGTTAATATGTGGTTCATATTACTATAACAGCCGATCAGGAACCTCAAAGTCGAACTAAAGCGTTACTTGACTCGGCATGAACATCTATCTATGAACACTGAGTGGAAAGATGTGAGTTTTAGCTACGGCTTACTTCAAAACGACACCAATGGAGCCTCCCCTCACAATCCTTCCACTGAAATTTCTGGCAATGAAATCGACAAAGATCTTCAAAATGTGACACCAGAAATCAGTAGCAGTAAACTCGTTAAAGATGAGATTGTGGGAACCGATGTTGGCGAGGTGGGAACAGAGACAAGCCAAAAATGGGTAAATTCTTTGTCTATCGAACAACTGGGACACATCCATCAATGTTGACAGGTGAATTTGATTTTGTAGCCTTAGTTTATAGCCATTACTGTGTCTGTGTTGTATAAATGATATGTATTGTCTTTTGTGCTTAGCATTGCCTCTTTCACATTCTATTTCTTAGACTACGCTAATGACTTAAACATTGGCTAATGTTCTTCACATTATATTTATAATATATGATACGGATTTGTATTCTGCCTAGTATGTTCAAGTGTTTGTCTTTTTGGTTCAACCATTGTGAAGTATGGTGTCTGAAACTTTTAGAATGGTCGTTGGTGTCTGGGTACTTCTCTGTGGCCAATAACACTTTCGTATATCAATGAGTTATTTTTGTTTAGGTGCAAGACTTTAAAATCTCAAAGGCAAATTCTTTGTCTTATAGTTCATAAATTTGTAAATTTTGCCTCCTTCCTATACCCTACTGTTAGTATGATATCTTTCCTCAATGACTTATTAATACTACCAGGTTATATTAAGTTTACAAGGACTTAAAAATTAAGCCTCTAAACTTTTTGCTTTATTATTTACATTTTATCAATATCTTCAAAAATCAAACCATGTTTTAAAAAACTTGAAAATTAATTTTTAAAAATTTGTTTTCATTTTCCAACTTTAGCTAAAAATTCAACTCCTTTATTTAAAAAAGATGAAAAATAAGAAGAAATAAGCTTAAATTTTAAAAACTAAAACTCAAATAATTACCAAACGAAGCCTAATGTTCCCCTCTCTTTTATGAAACTAAACCTAAGTTTATTTACTCCATTACTTGAAATTAAAATATTTATTCAACTCGAACATACTCGAGACTGATTGATTTGGTTTGGATTGATCAAACTAATGGATTGTGTTTATCCCTCCATTGTCACAAAGTAGGTTTGTGTAATAGGGTGAGGGGAGGGGAAGTGGGGGGGGGGGGGGGGGGGGGAAAACAAAAAAAACAAGTGGACCAAAAAAAAAACTTTAATTAGAGTCAAATATTGGTGTCAAATCGGAAGCTGTTACCAATTGAAGACGTGGAAAACTTTAATCAAGTTTATCACATCATATTGCAAATTGCCCCTTTGGCATTGGTGATTTGACATATAAGTCCCTAATTTTTTTATTTTTTATTTTTTATTTAATGTGAATTCCAAAAGCACTCTTATTGCTGCTTTTGACTTCCTTGTAGGGTGGGACTACCTAAAGACACAAAATGGGCTCGACCAAGGAATCTTCAAACTTTGAGGGTTTATTTTATAATTATTTTATTTTTATTGGTTTATTTGTACTAATAAACTCTAAATCAAGTTAACTTAACCTACACAATTAAATCTTTTTATTATTTTATCCCATTGATGCAATTATTAATTACATCATTTTTTGTCTCTTTAATTATTCCACCCCCTCTTTTTTTATTATTTTAATTATTTTTTCATCAATTATTAATTACATCATTTTTACTCAAGCTATACAAAAAAATGACAAAAGTGAAAAAAAAAATTCAACATGGTAAAATTTGTTGGTTTAAACTATCACTGGATTTTATTTGATCCTCGAACGGATACATTGGTGCTTAATTTTAGACGCTAATTTTGTACTTTAATTTATATTTTAATTATTTTGATATTTGAAATAGTGTTAGCTTTGTCGATCTCTCCTTGATTCATATAATTAATGGGGAGACAAGACTTAACCTAACAATATTACTATTCAATATATATTTTCTTTTTAAAATATGCTTTATTAAAAAAAGAAAGAATAGACCAGATGGAAATTATCTTAAATCTTAGCAATAACATTCATGTTCCACTAAAGCAGTCCTCTAAAGACCCAAAAGCCAACCAAATTTGAAGTTCCTCCTTGCATGCATGAATTTCATAACCATAAACTTTAATAATAATAATAATAATAACAATAATAATAATTTAGTACGTCTTTAGATCCAATTTTGTGCTTAATATGTTTAATTTGGTGTTTTTATTAAAACTCATCATTTTCAATGTTATGTCGAGCTAATAGTTAGTTTGTAAAATTTTATTGACGTGGTACCAAATCTAATAAACCCTAATTATGAGGCTTCATTGGTCCTTTTGAACTTTGATTAGGATCCATTATTAAAGTTTAGAAACCTATTACACCAAAATTGTTAAAAAGTTTTAAGACTAATTAATCACCTAAAATCTTATTATAAAAGAATGTGATTTGATATTTATTTGTTAAATGCAATGTGCCACTTACGGACGTGACATCAAATCATAAAGAACTTAATAATTAATTAAGTCAACATTACAAGAATATACTTTGCAAATTAAAATAGAGAATATATATGATATTCAATTTTCTGTCTCCTGATATATTTACATCTTTATGCATGATTATAGTATAACCCAATGATGAAGGATAAGAAAATACACAGCAATAATGAATGCATGATATAGCTTTAATTAGTATATATGTAACATGCATGTTTAATTAAGATTTTCATTGTTTATCATAAACTAATACAATGTACAATATTCTATCGAGAAGTATAGTTAGAACATGTACTAGGCTAGAGGGAGTCCAAACAATTAATAAAAAAGATTCAACCAATACTTATGGATAAATAATAATAAATCTTTATCGATCAATTTGTTGCTCTATCTTTCCATTACAAATTATCTTAAATAGAAATGTTATATATATGTTGGAAGAAGGAATAAAAATTTATAAAAAAATATCAACACAAATGTAATAGTAATATATAATTAAGACATCAACAAATATTATGTTGGAATACCTTGAATTCGTTATGTGGCGCTTTTAACGACCTAGTATGGGGTATGTGGATTCTTTTCGTTATGTTTTTGGCTGATGACGTACAAACAACAAGGCTGGTGATGATTCGATGATTTATCTGCTTTTATATATAGATGATATGCTTATAGCTGCAAAGTCCAAGCCTGATGTTTAGAAGCTGAAGATCCTTCTCAGTGCTGAATTTGATATGAAGGATTTGGGTGCTGCTTAGAAAATTTTGGGTATGGAGATCTATAGGGACAAAGATAAAAATAAGCTCTTCATGTCACGAAAAAGCTATATTCATAAAATATTATCCAAGTTTGGTATGTCATCAACTAAGCCTATAAGTACTCGAGTACTGCAAATGCTCGTCTGTCATCAGTGTTTTCTCCACAGTCTGAAGTTGAGAAAGAGTATATTTCTCAAGTTCTTTATACTAGTGCAGTGAAAAGTTTGATGTATGTTATGGTTTGTACTAAGCCCGATCTTGCCCATGTTGTTAGGGTTGTTAGCAAGTTCATGGGTCAACTTGGGAAAGAGAATTGGCAAGATGTTAAGAGAATTTTATATTACCTTAGTGGTACATCTGATGTTGGTGTAGTTTATGAGAATAACACAAATGTTTGGAGACTGGTTTTTCTGATTCTGATTATGATGGAGATGTTGCAGCATGAGGTCTATGACTGGATATGTGTTCACTCTGGGTGGTTCTGTTGTTAGTTGGAAGGCAATCTTACACCTTACAGTTACTTTTTTTACCACCGAAGCAGAGTATATGGCCTTGACAAAAACTGCTAAAGAGGGAATATAGCTGAAAGGTCTAGTTGGTGACCTAGGTTTGCATCATGACCAAGCTATTGTATATTGTGATAGTTTGAGTGCAATATGTCTAGTCAAGGATCAAGTTCATCCTGAGAGAACTAAGCACAATGATGTGAGATATCATTTTTTGAGAAGTGGGCAAAGAGTTAAAGTGATGAAAATTCGTGCTGCTGATAACCTTGCTGATATGATCACAAAACCAGTTCCACAAGGCAAGTTCCAACATTGTTTGGACTTGCTAAATGTTTTGAATTGTTAGTGGTCCCTTATGGGACACTTGAGGCATGAGGGAGAAGTTTGTGTACTTTTTGGTACGTTTGTTATTTGGAAGAGAATTCAAGTCAATGTGGAGATTTGTTGGAATGCCTTGAATCCGTTATGTTGTGTGTCAATCTTTACATTCTTCGTATTGCTTGATTGTTGATTTCGCAACAGAATAAATGAGAATAAGAAGCATGTATTTTTATATTAGGAAGATGTTAATATAAAATGTGTTGTCCAAATTACTTGAAACTCACACTTTCAAATTTGAAGATTGCTTATAATGATATGTTCAATTATTTCAGAATTGGATACCTATTCTTGAGTATTGTCTCATAATATTTTTTTTTTTAAGAAAAATATTGAATATGTACTTACAAACATGAAAAATTAATATGTTCATTCTCATAAACATACAATTTCCAAGATACATTAAGATATTGAGAAATACATTCACTACTTTCATAACATGTGAAACGAAATATCATTCACCCCACGTTAAATCAAATAAAATATGTTAATTTAAAGTAAGACTCATTTCTTCTCGAGAAATCAAATGAAACTATTTCATAATAACCGTTAGACGATATAGATTAAAAACTCTACACGAAGTTAACGATTAACTATTAGATATAAATTTAAGATACTTTTTTCTCATACATCCAACAACGAAAATTGTGAGACACGTTGCGATATAGGTCGAGGAAGATGGAGACAAAAGCAAAAGAGTCCTATCATATTGACAAAGAGGGTAATGATTTGGGAGAAGGATGAAGGAAAAGAAAAAAAAGAAATAGAAACGAAGGGTTCCTAGAAACCCCCTTTTGCTTTCCACACCATCATTTTTTGTGATCATCATATCTTTAAAAGGAAGCTTTATTGTTGGCCGATGGACACCCTTTTGAAAATGACCACTCCCTATAATTAAAATCATATATTTTTAATTTCAATTCAAAACCTCATGTCATACAAAAACATTATTAAATTAACTACTTAATTAAGCATTTAGTCAATAATGTAATTTGTAATACTTTAGTATTTGCGCATCAGCTTCAACAATCCACCTTGTAAATCTTATAGACAGAAATCGAAAAAATCTTTCGCTAAACTTGGTAGCGAGTGAACTTCACTAATCGTTCGATTAATCAAACGATACAACACATGATTCTATTAATGTCTTATATGTTTGAATTCACACACACATTTCCACCTCCTTATACACGTCTACCAAAATCTATCCTTTAATTAGTTAAATTGACTTGTTGCTCCATCAACAAACGCAATGCAAAAACTTGGAAAGGTAATAGCCTTCAACCTCTCAACTATATGACTTACTAAATGTAGTTTATGACAAAACGTATTTGAGTCTCCAATTAGCTTATTGGCTTCGAGAACAACATATGAAATCGGACTTGTAATTATCTTACAAATGATAAGAAAAACAAAACAGTAACAAAAATATAAAATTTGTGAATTAATTATAAATTGGGGGAATACATTATTGTATAATAGTCAATTTAAGGCAACTCCAAGTGGTAGTTGAAATTATGATATAGGACATATACAATAATTGTAGTGAGTCCCTTTGCCATAGAGTGATCTGTATATGAAGAGTTATGTATATATTATATATACCCCACACTCAAAAAAACCCTCAACCTCACGAAACTTATATTCAAGGGGGGGTCTATTGTACATTTCTATGTTACATTTAAATATAATGTACTAGTTTGTTTTTTTTGCTTATTTTCTAGAAAAAAATTAATTTAATTCTTTGTCCAATTATTATTTCATTTCCACCATTTAATGTCATAGCTAATAATGCCACCACCGAAATCTAATCTCTTTTAATAAACATCACTCCCACATATGGGTTTTTCCTTTTTTTTTTTTCTTTTTTCTTTTTTTCTTTTCTTAACATACTTTTGGATAATCCACGTACATATAAATCAAATTTCAATCAATTGACAATCATATATATATACACACACATATAAACTTTTATTTTCTTAGCTTTGTGGCTTGATATGGACTTTGTGATTAGATTTTGATTTTTTTTGTAATGTTTTTATTAAAATTAATATTAAATTTGTTTTTACCCGCTAACTCAAACTTTTATGTTATTGAGTGATTTAAGATGATTTTCAGAGCATGTGATCTAGAAAGACTATGTGTCAAAGTTCCTACAATATTAATTGAACAATGAATGGTATAATATTATATTTGCTTTCATCTAGTAACTTATGTTTTTTGGTTAATTGATGATTTAAGATTATTCAACTTTTAAAATATCTTGTTATACTACGTGACCCTTAGATTTCTAGATATTTTACAACTTGGTCTTATTATAATTATTTTAATTTCCTAGATTCATATTTAATGTACTAAACATCTACAATTAGATAATTTCTTAAAATAACGTAATAATTGACAAAGAAAATTTGATGTGGCATATTTTTAGAAAATGTGTTGTTAAACTATATTTTAATTAGTGTATTTAGACAACTACGTTATTTGGGAGAAATAGATTTTGTTTTCTTATGTGTTGGCCCCAAATGAACGCAAATGAGAGAAAGAAAACGAAAAGAAACATACGATAAGACGGACGTAGATGAACGGTTTTCGTACCTAAACTAACCGTAAATTTTAATGTAATTTTTTAAAGTCAAAGAGTATGTTGTAAACTCGTTTTTAAAGAAAAAAATAATTTTACCATTTTTAAAATTTTAAAATATTACCCTATTATACAATATAAAGTTGAAGAATATATTCTATTACTTTAGCTAACGTAATATTGAGAATTAAAAAAGAAAAAAGAAAATGTTAGAGAGGCAAAATGAAATGGAAATTAAAGTCCGGAAAGGGAGACAGATACGTGTGCGACATCACGGTGACGTAACAAGACGGTGACAGTAAAGAGAGAGAGAGAGAAGGAATGGATCGGGTCGAGTCGGGTCAGAGTTGAGACCCGAAAATATAGGAAAAGCCACACGCGTAGAAACACGTGGCGAGAAATGTTTGGGTCGGTGACAGATTACACGTTTGCTATGTCACAGTCGCAGTCAGAACATCTTTTTCTAATTCCGTACTGTTTTCTCATCAGTAGGCTTTGAATGTATTGGGTCCATTTCTGTGGATTGAACGTTCCATCTCCAACTTTTTTTCATTACCCTATTTTATTTTTCTCCTCAAAACTTTTTAATCAATTTTATATCCATATAAAATAAATTATCAATTTCTATTTCTATTTCTATTTTACCCTAAAATTAATTCATAAAATATCAAATTATCAGTTTGATTCTCCAATTTTAAAGTCCCTTTAATTTTAGTATATCATTTAGATATCTAACTTTAATCTTCCATTCTCAATAAATCTTAATTTTTTTTCACGAGTCATGATAAATCAAATTTAAAGAAATTTAGTTCTAAAAAGTTAGCTTCTATCCAAATCAAATTAATAATAATACTTTTTTTAAGATAAAATTTGTGAAAATGTTTTCATAGTTTATAGTAGACATGTTATACGTAACAAACAATTGTTTAAAATTCAACAAATAAATTAATATCGAAAACTGAATTTAAGATTTATTGAAAATCCATGGTCTATAATTAAACGAATTTCATAATAGACTAACCAAAATTATATTTTAACCAACAAATATAAAAAATGTCATTTATTTAAAAACATTAATTATTTATTTACTACTTAAAACAGTGAGGGTTTTCAAGAATAGTAAAAAAAACCTTTAATTTGCCTAAAGTGAAAATATTTTGTCCAATTAAATTTATCATTTTTTACAAGTCTCCTATAAACAATTTATTTTTATAACTTTTTTAAAAAATTATTAATGGATCTCAATATTTATTATATTTTTATTAACATTTCCGTAAGTCTAAGATCTAAACATTTTTTTTTGTCGACATTCACATTTTAAACCTTGTTTCTCTCGTATTTTTTGGCTTTTTTTTCTCTCTTTTTCTTCCGTTTTAAATTTCCAAATCTCTCTCACGTCCCTTTCTTTCTTTTTCTTTTTGCTTTCTTTTCGGTTGACTAAACTCTTTCATTACCTTTTATCATTTTTGTTTTCAGTTTGAATCCCCAATTCCTTTTCTTCCACAATTTCATATATATATATATATATATATATATATATATGTTTGCTACCCAAGTTTTAGATACAATACACGAGATGGGCAAATAATTTTAGGTACAATTTTGTGTTTTAAGCAATATTCAACTTATCCCATCTCATAATATTTGTTGATCTCTAAAACCCTCTCTCAACGTATCCCTTAAGCAGATAATGTTTTAATATTTTCAACAAAAAAAATAATAATAATAACAAAATAAAGCATATTGATTCGAAATATGAAAATATTCTTCAACATTTTTTAATAGTTTCATTACGTTTTTACAGTGATTTTGCACAAGAAAATTCTATTATTTGATTGCGATATATATGCTGGAAATTCCCTCCAATTTTGATCAACTTTAGAGGTCTCTTCTAATGGTGAATTCAACCAATGAAAAAGAAAATATTTATTATTAATTAAAATAAAAATTGAAACTTTAATTGATGGAATTACAAAAATATCCATATTCTTTCCGCCAAAATAATTTCAATTATTCCCTAACTGGATTTCGTATTTTATATTTGACATTTGATAATTGATTATGACATTAGGTGAAGGTAGAATGAATTAATTACAACATGATTATCTAATCCTCTATTTTATTCTCAATGTTTTTTTTAAAAAATATATATATATTTTGGACCCTTTCCAATGATAAAATAATGAAGAAGAAAAGGATTAGTCAATTAATAAATAATTGGAGATAAATATAATAAATAATTGAAAGACAGATAAGAAATTATATATATATAAATATAATTAGAAATGTAACACCGACGGCGATACGAATACGTTGCTCCTTTATTACATATCGACAAGTTTTAGATTTCACGTGTGAAGAGGAGATCTTATGGCCCTCAGAATATAATTTTTTTAAAAAATCATTTTAAATAATAAATTGAGGGATTTTTTTTAGAGAAATAAAAAAATAATAATTGTGAGGGACGTAATTGTATAAGAAATAGTTTTGATGGGAAATTGAGACAAAAATTGTGGGCCAATCATTATGCCGATTCGGCGTATGAGGGGAGAGATGAGCTGGCTACGTATTTTCGAAGATAACGAAAGAAACTGTATTTATGTCGTCCGACGTGGACATGTCGGTTATAACTTTTAATTTAATCTAATTTTTTTAAAAAAATTAAAAAAAAAAAAAGAGAAATTGAAGTTTTTGTTTGACAGCTTCCAATCATTGACCTCTTTTATTCATGGATGGGAGGTCCGCGATGTTAGTTTTTTTTTTAGCAAAATTATTAAAAGTGCAGTTGTCCATTATAAAAAAAAAAGGTTTAAAAAAGTAATGAACTTGTTCTACGTTAATAAGGTTTAGGAAAGTTATGAGTTTGTCTTATATTAAAAAAGTTTAGGAAAGTCATAGGTTATAAAAGGAATTGATGTCTTTGGTTTTCAATTGTCTCAGTTAGAAACACTTTAAATTTTATTGTGTTAACTCTAATTAAATTTCTTTTGTATTCTCTAGTTGGAGAGTGAAAAAAAGGTTTAAGGGCCAAATGTCTATATGAAATCTCATGGAAAAACCTATGAAACAAACAGACCTAAACTTAAGTGTTTCTAATAACTTATCAAAAACTAAAATTTTAGATAACTTTTTTATTTTAAAAAACAATATTAACATAACACCTTAAATTTTGTGTATAATAAATTTTGAATGTTTATTCTGTTCAACGAGACACATTAAAAAAGAGTTCAAAATTTAATGTACGCAAATTTAAAAAATTGTTGATTAGGTCAATAACTTACTGAGATTTTTTTTTTTTTTTGAAGTTTAACTGAACATAAAATCAAAAGTTTAAAACCCTATTCCACAATTTTCAAAGTTTATTAATCTAACAATTAAGTGTACACTTTTTAATAATTATTATTTTTATTTTGTAAATCAATTATATATATATATATATAACTACTATCCAACATTACATAAAATGCCCGAAGTAATTTAAAGATTATTAAGGTAAATGTACAATATAATATGTTTGAAAGTTTAAAACATAAAAGCAACATATTATTATATTAGTCACATATACAATAATGACGTAAAATAACATTATATTAAAATTTAACAAAAATGAAGTCTAAACATGATCAACATATTATTATATTATTCACATATACAATTTCTTTGCACCATGTTAACATTTCACATATGCATCTTATTGAGCACAATATACATGCAATATATTTCTTTTTACAAGGAATACAAAAAAAATCACATACTATACTATATATTATTAATTATTATAAATGTGTTGATTCAATTTTTTGTTTTTCAAGACATATATATTGCATTTTAAATAAAGGATGTTGATTGAAACGTTTAAAAAAAAAAACTGACATAGTTCAATAGGATTTTGATAAAATATTAGAAAAATAATTGTCTATACACAATACAGTTAAATTCCATTTTAATATATGTTCACGTTTTAAATTAGCAAATCAAAATCTTTCATTTGTAGGCTAATTTATATTTTTATCTTTGCATATGTATACACTCTTGTAATTATTTTCTTGGCATATACACAACTTATTCAATAAAATATACAAACTCACAACGAGTACGTGCTTTTGTAATTGGAATCAAGGAAGAAAAATCCTACGTGACCATAATAATTTTCACATGGTGGATCGAGATTTTTCTCTACGTTTTGGACTTATACACACAAAATTATCAAGTGTGTTTTCAAATTTAGTTGTTTTCTTTTAAGTCCATCAATTATTGCGGTAACAAAGAGAGGTTTTGTCCTGCAAATTTACTTGGCATAAAGTGTACGTGTGTGTGAGATCAAAAAATCTTGGATTCGAATGTTTCCATTCATAATTAAAGTAATAAAAATAAAAATTAAATTAAATACGTTGAAAATAAAAGAGGAAAAAGAAAAGTAGAAAAATAAAGGAAAAAGAAAAGGCATGGGCTCCATGCTTGTGAATGCAAAGGTGTCGGCTGGACTTTATGATGATTAGAATTCAAAGAAGGTAAACATCATATTTATAAAATATTTGAATAAATGTCTTTTTATTATTATTATTATTATTATTATTGAATATTAAAAAGAAAAAACATGCGGCTAAATATTGCGTAACAGTAGATCGCACGCAATTCTTTTGTTTAAAGTTTAACCCCCTAAATTATTAATTAATTTAATCCAAAATTTGAACAACCCTCTAGTTTTAAGTAAATATCCACTTTTAGTTAATTATTTTTAGATCCTTGCTTCTAACTTAATTATCACTCAATAACTCAATTTCAGTTCTTCATTATTCATTTTGTACTTAATCTCCTTTTTAACTACTTATTATTGTTTAAATTATGTATTATAACTATCAACCCAACAATCATTTTCGCCCCTTTTCTCATTGCTATTTTTAGCGGAATTATTATGAATAAAATTTCAAGTACTACTAATATTTATAGACTTCTATTAATTTCTATCGATTTTTATAATTGACAAAATTTAAATGTTTGTTATATTTTGTAAATATTTTAGTTCTGTTTTTTATATATAAAAATACTCTTGTTTTTACAAAATATAAATTAATAAATAGACTATAGTAGGAAAACTTAAATTTAGTCCTCGTCGTTGATTAAGTGTTGGATTTTCAATTTTTTTTTTGTTTATTAACATTTTCACTCTAAATTTTTAAATATATCTATGTATTATATTTTTTTGCATGAAAATAATAATAATAATATTTAATTGTTTAAATTTTTTTTATTTTTAGCAGTTTCATTACAAATTTTTGAAAATATATCTACTTATTGATATTATATTTCTTTTTACACGAAAATTATTATTACTATTTAGTCCATTTCAAATAAAAATCAATTTTGAAAGACTAAAATTATAAGTTTTTTTAATTAAAAATGACTAAATTTGAAATATTTGATAGTACAAAAATAGGATTGAATAAACTTAAAAATACATAAACCAAGAGGCCATTTTAACACACTATATATGCAATTGAAAAAAAGTTTTAGATTTCATTCTCTTAGTTATTGATATAATATTTTAGAAAATAACCATTTTTATGCATTATAATTGTAAGATGAATAAGGATGACCATAAAAAACTCAACTCAACTCTCACTTATATATACTTCAGGACCGAGAGGTTTACAATTCAAATCAAGGATAATTTTGTCATATAGAAAAAAAAATACAACGAAAAGTTAAAATGCTTTTTGATAGGTTATTGGACTTAGGGCTAAAAGGGGATGACAACAATAATTAAACATTGTCTGTTGGGATTTCAAAGTCTAATACTCTCTTTAATCTATAGTTTTTATTTTCTTTGCTTTGATAATTACTATTTAGAATACATAAAAGGAAATTAATTAATAAATAAATAAATGAAGCAGCCATCATTTTTTAAAATGCTTTTCAAGTACACGTTTAAATGGTTTTAATTATTTTTTATTTATTTTTAATTTTACTTTCTTTCAAAATATATATTTATTTAATTCTCTATCTCTATATTTCCATACATAGAGATTTCTTAAAACCCAATCTTCTACTATGCAAAAGCAGCACCAAATTTGCGTAAAACCCACTTGATTGTTCGATCATCTCTCTCTCTTTATAACTTCAATCTTAAGTATGATTTATCCTTCGTTCGATCATTTCCAACGATATTTCGATCTAGTTTCGGTTGTGTTTATCTTTGTGCATTTCACTTTAATTACACGGTAAAAGTAGAAATTAAAAATGCTTTTTTTTTTAAAAAAAAAAGAAAAAATATTTATCGTGTGACAAACTGTGTTGGAGAATTGAGTGTGTTACGTTGTTTGCACAAAAATATGTGAGAATTTTCTTTTATCTCATTCATAATTTGACATGTTAATTATTAAATGATATATTAATGAGAAAATTAAATGTATAGTACCCAAGTTTTGAAGAATGTGTGTGTTTTGGGTGATTGAGTCTTCAAATTATACCATTTTTTAAAATTTTGCAAGTATTTGGACCAACTTACGTGCATCTCGCTAATTTTACAAAACAATCCATTTGACTCTATAATATTTGGGTGTCACGAAAACCCATAAGATATTAAATTCTATGTAAGTGAACACCATTAATTAAATTCATGACCTCTTAATTTTTTTACCAAAGTCATGCTAGCTCACATTTATAATTGCTTTAAAATTTACCTTTTTACTCCTGAGTTTTTTAAAATATGATTAAAAGTTCTAATTTTTTTTATTTCTAATAAGTATATGAAATTTGGAAGTAGAAAATTATTTTTTAAAATAAATTATATCTTCCCTCTGAAATGATCTTTTTAATTTAAAATCTGTGTAATTTTTTAAACGAGAATATAAAATAGTTGAGAAAACTTGTAAACTTATTCTTAGAAATTCAAAAACTAAAAATATGTAGGATTTTTAAAACTTAAAGATCAAACAAACACCTATATTCTTTAAAATTTGGGGACTAAAATAGTACACTTTAAAAACTCACGAATCAAAAACACATATCCTTCAAAACTCAAGAATTAAAAAGGTAATTTTCCTAAATTCGTATTTCGTGGACTTCATATTATTCTTAAATTCTACTATCATAATAAAAACAATGAAAAATGGAAGTAATGCTCGTAGAAAAAAAATTGCTCTACTACATCAGTATGAGAAAATTTGTAATACTACCGTCACGTCTATTCATTGCTTACCACAAAAGTAGAATACGAAAATTATGTGTGATTTACAAAATAAATACATAATAAATTAATAAATCTTTTAATGACATATCAAAGAATGAATGAATGTGTCCATAAAATAGTCAATAAATAATCTATGAGAGTAACAAAAATCAAGATAATACCCAAAAAATTTCCACGATAATACTAGTAAATTTATGGTTAAATTATATGAAAAAGAGTTCATGAAATTCATTTACACTCTGTGTCAAAAAGAAAAATATTTAGGTGCATCTTAAACCTCACCTATTTTCGTGTATGATAAATTCTTTTTTATTTTTTTATGAATATTTTAATTACTTGTTGTATGTGAGTGATGAGAAGTGAATACAGAAAGATAACGCATCTTCGGTTTTCTTTTTTTCTTCTATTTATTTTATTTTATCTTTTTTGTCAACCCTTCACAACCAAAAAAAAAATGATATATATATATATATATTTCTCTGTCCTACGGAACTGGAATCCGGGGACTCTTGGAAAGAAAAAAAAAAAGAAATTAGGAAATTCTGAGAGACCATAATGGGGCGCCATTCATGCTGTCTAAAGCAGAAACTAAGGAAAGGCCTTTGGTCACCTGAAGAAGATGAAAAGCTCTTCAATTACATTACTCGTTTTGGTGTTGGCTGTTGGAGTTCTGTCCCTAAACTTGCTGGTATTTCCTTATTTTACTTTTTTGCTTTTTTTTTTTTTTTTTTTTCATTCTATTATTCTCTAATTTATTCCCTCTCTTCTTCAATTTAAGGTTTGCAAAGATGTGGTAAAAGTTGTAGACTCAGATGGATCAATTACTTGAGACCTGATTTGAAAAGAGGAATGTTCTCTCAGCAAGAGGAGGATCTCATTATCAGTTTACACGAAGTTCTTGGTAACAGGTAAATGATAATGTCTAAACTAATTGAGTTACAGTTTGTTGTTAAAAAATCGAATTATGGAATAAATTGTGTTCGTGATTGTTTTTGGGAACAGATGGGCTCAAATTGCTGCTCAATTACCAGGAAGAACGGATAATGAGATTAAGAATTTTTGGAATTCAAGCTTGAAGAAGAAACTAATGAAGCAAGGAATTGACCCAAATACTCACAAGCCAATAATCAACATTCAAGAGATCAAAGAGAAGAAGATCTTTGAAGATAAAGAATTCCCTCAAATCCCACCGGTTCAAGGAGTACTCGGCGGTGGCGGCGGAATCGGAATCTCCACTGTCGGGGGGAACCAAGGACCAGCATTTCTCCTGGGTGGTACCGAGTACTACGATGGCGGGTTAACGACGACACCAATTCGAGAGCATTTGATAAACAACAAACAAGCTTTGGTTGATTCACTCTGTTATTTCGAGTTCCAAACGGGGTTGGATTCTTGCAGCTACAACAACAACAATACGAATTTCGAAACTCAGTACCAAACAAATGTGCAGAGTTTCGGATTCAATTCGGTGCCGAGTTTGACGAATTCGGACCACGGAAGCTTGTCGGGGACAGAATTTTCAGAGAATTCTGGTTCGAATATCAGCAACTATGGAGGATTCTACATGAACAACAACAACAACAATGGAGCAGTGGATAATTCAACATTTTGTTCGTGGGAAAATGAGAATAATAAATTGGAAAGCTATTTTCAAATTGAAGTGAATAATAATAATAATAGTAATAACAATAACAATAATGGGATAAAATCAGAGGAATTGAAGAGAGTAACAGGAGGAGGTTCTTCCATGTTTGATGGGCAGCTAATTCAGAGTCGAAGCTCAATAGATTTCAGTAGCTATCCATTAATGTCACTCTCACAACATATTACTTCAGCCAATTTTGGGGCTTTCCACCATTTGTGAAAATCACTAACTGTACATTATTTTCAATATTTTTTTTTTTTTATCAATTTCTGAAAGAAAAAAAAAATACACACAGATGTTGATAGATATAGGGGATTTCCACTGGGAAAAAAAAGTTTGAGGTGAAAATATTTCTTTTTCTTTTTTTTTTTTCTAATTTTCTATCTTTCTTTTGTAATATTTGTTATATGATGACTTGAAATAATGTGAAGAGTGAACCGTTGATTGATTTCTATGTCATGAGACCGTCGTGTACAATAGTGAAAAGTTGTATTCTTTTTAATGTCTATTTGAGATATTTTTTAATGGTGGCAGCAAAATTGTTAGTCGTATATAATAATTACGGATTTAATGGAATGATTGATCGATGTACTTGACGTTTGAGACAAGAACAACATTTTTAGTACAACAATTAGGAATAGTGAAATTTCAAACTAGAGTTCGTAACTACAAATAATTTCGAATGTCAGTTGAATTAAGCTTAAATTACTAATTATTAAGTGATTGGACATTTATCTATTTGAGAGAAATCAGTGAGATGAGATGGACGAATAATAATGCATTATTGGAGAGATGAAAGAATGGATTGAAAAGATAGGGAAATGGGGTCTGTGTAATATTAGAGAAATGGTGAAAATGAAATAGAAAAGAAAAGGAAATTTAAAAAGAAAAAAAAAAGATATTTTTAGATGGGTTTTATTGTATTTTTTATATTCTTGAATTAAAAAAAATTTGAGGACAGGATTTTAACGATTAAAAATTTAAGAGTGTAATTACGATTATCATCTAAACTCGGGAGAGTGATTTATGGCATCAATTAAAAAATTTGGGTTATTTGGGTTTAGTGTGGTAAGATGATGGAGATGAGTTGAGAGACAAAGGGGGGCCTGATGGGCTGGTGGGGGGTTGGAAGAGAAATGCCAACCACATTTGTGTTTTTTTAATTTTCTTTTAACATAATCTTAAATTAAAAACTTAAATTATAATATAATATATATCCTAATTTTATGTGATTGTTATGAGGTTTTGAGTATTGCATTATTAATATATCAACATGAGATTCCTCTTCACTTTCATTGTAAGAGATGATGTTCATTGTATTAGACTAAATCATTAATCAACTCTCCTTAAAATTATTCAATTATATTATTATTATTTCTTGTCTTAATATCTCTTTTTTATTATTATTTCATTATATTTATATTTTTTTATGGCCACGTCTACATTGGAATCAATTTTGTTTAGCAATGAAATGGCCTTAAATGTACCAACTTTTTTAATTTCGATCTTACTTAACTTCTTTATAGCTTTTGAATTTTAAAATAAATCATTAATTTTTTATTAAAACAAAATTACCCAAAAAATGCAAATTAGAAACTAATTTCAATACTTGCTATGTAGCTTTTTTTACTTTAATTAAACAAATATGTTTTTATTATCAATTTTGGTTCACTCAATTTAATAAATATTTTATGAAAAAAAGTCTAATTCACATGTTTGTACTTCACTTTTTTAAGTACAACAGTTGTAGAGATAGAGAATCGAACTTCTTCTCGGTAAGATGAAAGATCTGAAAATTATATATATATCTATGTGTATGATAAACGATGTGACGTTACGTTTTAGTTTTATAGAGTATCCAAAAATAGATATGCTTTGCTTAAAAAGATCCTTCACTTTAAATTTTACAAAAGTAAACTAAAGATTTGCAAAAAAAAGAAAAAATCTCATTTCTAATATCTCGTGGAAAAAAGATTTTTATTTATTTATTTATTTATTTTTAATAAAAGAAAAATTGTACTATTTTTGTTTTTTAGTTATTATTATTATTATTTTGAGCCACAAGTTGGCACCACCGTTCTTCCTAAGATGTAGTATTGATCTTATTGTAAAGTGGGAAAATTTTTAAGTAGCTTATAGGTAATTGCAAAAATAGCATAATATCTTTAATTAAGTACATCAATTATTAATTATAGTTAACCATTCATTTATTGAACCTAAACATTAAACTAATTTCTAGTTTTTTTTTATTAATTCAATTTATAGCTATTTTGTTTCATATTTAATTGGATTTTAGCCTTGTTTTTCTTTAACAGACAATTAGTGTTTTATCTTGAAGTTTGGATCATAGTTTAAAATTTGACTTCTAATCCTATTTTCATACAATAAATAAATTTGATGAATTGAAGAAATTAATTAGTAAATGTAGAAATAAAAGTCAATTTGGGTTCAATTGATGTTGAAAGCTAATCAAACTAAATCAACCATTTTAGAAGTACCATATTTTCATTTTTTTTTAAAAAAAAAATATCATTTTTCACAAGTTTAAGTGTTTATTTTAAAATATTTTAAATTTATTTATCGAAACCGTTTAGTTTTATTTTTTAGTTCAATAGATGGTATAGCATACATATTTTATGTCAATTAAACTGTTGAAAATTATTGAACTCGAAACAATTAGAGATCGTATTGAATTAAATTGATATGGTTCAATTGCAAACACGATTTAATTGTAGTAAAAGTTTTTGCATATTCAATCAAATTCAAATAAATCTAAAATCGTGTTAGTTCAATACAAAATGTTGTTGATACAAAATTATGTTTTTCGATCCTTAAAAAGTATATTTATTTAATAAAATAAGTTTAGTTTATCGATAATTGACATGATCTCATATTTCTCAAGAACGAAAGTTTGATTTTTAATCTCTTCCGTTATTACACTGAAAAAACATAGTTAATTTTCAATGAATTTCACCAATATTGGTGTAACTTAAAATATGCAAATCCAACAACACCAATTAAACAAAGCCAAACTAGTTATTTTCTAGAATATACTTAAAAATGATTTTTGGAGAAACCCTAACTTTTTAAAGTTGTATTAATTAAAATTTAAAGTTCCTACATTAATAATTATATCAATTTAAATTTTGAATTCTCGTAAGTGTATTAATTCACACCTTTCACTAGATTGTACTATCCGACCAATATCATCTGAAACCTATGACTTAAGTCAATTAAACTCCTAAACATCCATACGACAATATATTTAGATCTTTCACACTATGATTATCTTTAAAAGTTATCAACACACATTAATTTCCAAACATTTGTAAACTTCTTTAAATACCGATTTTACAAAATAGATGATCAGAGTAAATGCATGAATGATTGACTATTACATAACATAATGCAATGAAGAGCGTAAATTGATTAAAAGAGATGTTTAGAAGAGGCTTTAATTACACTCATTGTGATTGAAAGAGAGGAGTTTTAACAGAAATTGATGTTGGAAAGTTTGGTTGGAAAAATTAATAATTAAATAAAAAAAAACATTGGCCCTAACACCAAAAACACCATCTTAACAACAACTTAAACCCAAGTTGCTGTCTGTATTGGTTAGCGTAAAAAACACAAACATTTTTGTTTTAAGAACAGCTCAAAAGCGTGTAATTAGGGTCAGCTTGGGAATGGATCCCGACACAATTAAACAGCTAATTCATAAGTCAATCAACTAATCAAATCCCCACTTAAACTTGATTATACTATTAAACTTGAATAAATAACTAATTTCGCTTTAGAAAATAGATTTAATTCGACTTATCAATTCTCTTTGACAGTCGAACAAGTCTATTAATAAGTTTGTTCTTTGACACAAGTTTAAAGTTACAAGTGATGATGGTTGTGGTAATAATAACATTTTTGACGCTCAAGGTTGCAGGATGCCAGACTTGATTCGACTCAGTTATTTTACGATTGGTATATACTTACAAGCTTGATAAGTTGACCTAGACCATGAATCACTGATAATTTTGTTGTTAGGACTCATGTTCCTATGTGCTTCCTCTCGATACCTATAGCTTGGCCCGTTGCGGGCTTTGACCCTTGCAACCGTTTTAACTTTATTTAAGAACATAAATTATGTATAGACACACACATCAACTACACTACTTGCTTTCCTACTTTTAGTTATTTAAACAGCCACATGCAAATGATTTGTTTTAATCCACTAGGAGCCACTAATACGATACAATGTCTTTTTAACCATTTTATATTATTATTGACTTCAAGACATGACCTAACTTTAGTTTACAGGGGAATAAGGTATACGCCGGCCTTGCATTTTGTTTTTATACATTCATTTATTTTCGACCTAATACTTCAACCAGTATAAAGCCTATACGACTTTAAATTAGAGATTTGAATCATTTGATCTCTTCTTTCTAATATTTTCAAAACAATACTTTACGTTTTCTTTTAAAGAAATTATTAAAATAAACAATAGTGTTTTTCAAAGATTTAAAAATCTCTCTATATCTTCTTAGAAATCATAAATAAGAAGATTGCCTATTTGATATGTTACTTTATGAAGTTTAAATGGGTCGGAGTGAGTTTAAGTTGTAATTGACATATATGAGCCCTTGAAGTTAGAGATTATGGATCCTCATCTCCTAGTTTGCATCCTCATTTCATTGTTAAGTCAAGTGATACGATTGTGTCGACGCTTGTGGGATCAGATAATGAGATACCCATCCGAGTGCTCATTAGTGAGGAAGAGGTATAAATCTCGTTGAAATATGTAGTGGAAGACATCCTATCTTTGGAGGAGCTTCGGGAGTTACAGTTTCGTCACCTTCGACGTTTGCAGAAAAAGGTGGCAGATGAGAGATAGCTTGTTGGGCAGCAAATGAGGTTGAACGTCATTTGTTGGTGGAATAATTTTTATCCAAATTGACTCCTCATGTAAACTTTGATTAAAACAGATGTTTCGTTGGAGATATATCCACTTATTAAAGAGTTTGACATCGATATCTGAGTTTAATGGATATCTGTTATATCTCATATAAAGACTCATAATATATGTACATATAATTAATTAATTTAAATCATTTTTGTAAATACATTAATTTAGATCGTTTTTTAAAACTATTTGATTTATATGAGTATTTGTCTCTACTGAAAAACGAAATATTTCTCAATGTGAAAGACATTAGAGTTCTGTATAATGCTTGATATCCAAGACCTCACATTTTGGTTTAAAGCATTTCTTTACTTTGTCCTATCGAATCGATATCCGAAGTTCGGAATATGACAATGCTAAGATAACGTAAAAACTAGTTCAGATTTCTCAATGTATATACGATTTTTCATGCCCTTAATACTTTACGAGACGAAAAAGACAGTAAAAATAAATAAATTCTCCATTAGCTTTGGCTGGAAAACTCCATTGTTTACAATGACACATGATTCTGCAAAGAACTTTATTTTGTTTTGGTGTCTTTCTGTTTTCCTCTCTCAATCTTCTGAAATGGAGAAAACCCTGCAAAATCTTCAGTTCTTGGAAGAGAGGAGTCAAAATCTCAGGAGTAAGTTTGTCCAAATACCAAGCAAAGTCCAAAAATCCTATTTTTCTCCAATTTTACTATCATGCTTAATCCTCAAAATTCATGAAATTTAGAATATTTTAGTTTGATTCTCTTCCGCTAGCATGTTTTTTTAACTTTCATATAAGTCCCAATCCGATGTGTCCATGTCGGTAAGGAGGACAAGCGCATCAGACTTCTTTATCAAGAGATTTAAACAGAACCTGTGGCTCCATGTTTCACTGAAATGTGTGTCCATGGATCTGCTAAACTTCAGATGATTGATAATGCAATGGACTTCTGAATGGTAGGTATAAGCGGATCAAATCAATGAAAAACTGCACATATTTTGGACTACAAACAAGAATGAAATGAAATACAAGAAATAAATCAAGACTAACCAGCTACCAGTAAATAATTCACTCATAACAGAAGCCTACAATGTTATCAATGACTCGAGAGACATTTAAGACACCAAATCTAAACAATTCTTATCAAAGCAGATATCGGCTTTTCATGGACTAGACTCTTTTCCTTGTTTTCTTTGTTATCGTGTAAATAAACAAGAATCAGAAAGCAAGAATCAACAAGTTTAGTGTCCTACCCAAGACCTTCCTAAAGATGAAGGAAGCCGCCAGAGCCTGAAGTAATAGGCTGTTTAATCAAGTGGAAATTGTCCTTCACTGTCCAGTTTTCGGTCTTTACAGCGTCATTATGGGTGCAACTTGTGAAGCCGGAGTTCTGTGTCGACTATAGCCAGCTTATCTCAGATTATGAAGAACTTTGAACAACATCCAATTTGTATTAATGTACAACAACATCAATAAACTAAGATTAGGGTGAGAAACTATGTCTGTGGATATGATGAGCTCCAGCCTGATAAAGAGTAAGGTGGTGTATGGCTTTGGCATACAATTCGTGCAAGTCGGGATGAGAGAAAACAAGACGAGCCATCCCCTTCATTGCATTCAAGGCATGAGCCTGCTCTAAAGCCTTGCTATTACCTGCGCTCAGTGCAAGATAACATAGCAGCCTTAGGCCAGGAACTTGAGCCTGGTCATTTTGCCTTAAAAGTTTCATTAGAGGAGGAACGCCACCAAACTCAATAATTGATTTCGAATGCGCTACACAGTTATAATTCTCAGGGCAAGCAAACTTCCCTAATGCAATAACAGCCTCAATGGCCACATCCATGTCCATACTCTTCATTTCCAAAACCAAAAGATTAATAATCCGTGATTCCTTTGCAGGAAAAATCCTGGCAAGAGAACCAATGGATTTAATAGCAGGAACTTGCAACATTGGATCACTATCCCTCTGAATCATTCTCGAAAGTTGATCGAGAACCGCTTTCGGAGCCGGTGAAGTGATCTTAAAAGCAGCATGTCTAAGGTCAGGCTTGGACTCTGCAACAGCTGTAACCTCCATTACTGTCATCAAGCAATTGTATTGCAACTCCCCTCCCTCATTCTCAATGATCTTCGCCAAACACAACAACCCTTTTGTCTCGGTAATTTTTCGACTATTCGTTAAGCTCCCTTTAGAGAGTCTCCAAAGAGCTTCAGCACAATTCACTTTAAGCTGGAGCTTAACTTCAGAGCTCTCAACCTCCTTCTCCTTCCTCTGATTCCCCCCTCGGCTACTACTATCAGAATGTGAAGAAGATGAAGACGAATTCATCGAAGTATTCAAAGTTTTGCCAGCAAGCTCCTTATTAATCTCAACCACAGAATGAAAACTGGGTTTCCCCAATTGAAGCTTAGGATCATCAAGAACCATATCAATCGATAAACAAGTAACTAAAGGTTTAGTTACGTTCTCTCTAGCAAACTCTTCTTGAGCAAGATAACTAAGTTCCGCCATTTTGGAAACCAATTTCGCAACAATAATTTGAACCCTCATGGGGGAATCATTAAGAACTTGAACAATAATCGGAACCCCAGGAATATTAACAATGGATTCAACCCTATCGGTACCAGAAGCGACATTAATAAGAACATTAGCAGCGGCGATTTGGGCATCAGGGGAGGAGTATTCTTTTAGCAATTTAAGCAACGGCGGAACGCCACCTTCTTCCATTACGATCTTTTGATTCCGTTCGTTCCCACGAGTGTGTAAGGTTAATTGATTTGCAGCTTCGACCCGATTTCTAACCGAACCCATTTGGATTGTGGCGATATTGGGCCAAATATAAGCTAAAGTTGGGTCATTACTCGCAATCGGAGGCAGCCCAACAGTGCCATCGGAATCAAAAATTGAAAGAAGCCATTTCATATCTCCAATGGAAGATTCAAGAAGACTAGAAACCTTACGAAAATCAGCGATGGTAGTCATCGAGAAAACTTGCCTTAGAAACCCGCCATGGCGGCACTTGCTGACAAAGTTCCAAGCACGATCGAGATTCTTCGAGACATCGGCCACGATCCGGCGAATTGGGCGTTCGTACAACGGCTGTGTGGTGGTGGTGATTAACCGAACGGTGGCTTGAAGCATCCTATAGATTTTATCGACCTGTTTAGCTAAATCAACGCATTCTTGTCTTAAAGAAACTGCTTCTTGAGCTAATTTCAGAATCTTATCGGCTAACAGAATCGGAGGAGTGAACTCGTGAAGAATTGCTCCTTCTTCAGCAGCAACAGCGGCAGCGGCAGCCGGAGGAGGAGCTGCGGCAGCCATTAATGTAACAAACAAAGCTCTTACAATACAATCTAGGGGATTTCAGAGGTAAAGTAACTATTTTTTAAGCTTTTTTGCAACTTTTTTTGGAGAATTGAGAGTAAAGTCATGAAAATTAGAAGAAATGGGGAAGTGGGTCAATGTTATTGGGTTTATTTTGGTGTTTTTCTTTATCTTTTTCTCTCACATTACATTACAGAGAGTTGATTTCTTGACCTCGCCGTGTTGTTGGCATTTAGTGGAAAAGGTCATACCAAAAAAAAAGAAAAAAAAGGAGACTTTAGCTTAAGAAAAAGAAGACGTGAAGCAATTGGTAGTAGTTGACTGGTCAACACTTTGTGATAGATGAAGGTGACTGAAGCTTAAATGCTAGATTTCGACGGCAGGAATTTTAGATTCTTCAAGATCATCTTCATCGATCCAAAGCCTAAGAAAAGAAAAATTACATCTTTATTGAAGAAAATGAGAAAAGGCTGAGGATTAATGATATAAACACAGACATTCTTCGTGAAGATTAAGAATCACCGGCAGAGACAGAGAGGCAGTTTCTGTCTTTGTGCTTCTTCAACGTTTTTGTTATGGTGGGAGAATCCAATCTTTGTTCTCGAGATATGTTTGGATTAGATTATCATTAATTAAAGTTTAAGACTATATTAATTAATAGAATCTAAAAACAATTTTTTTTTTTAAAAAAAAAAAGATTGACAGTAACTTTAGAAATTAGATTCGAATTAATAACTTATGGTAATTACCCACCAAATATTAGTTTGACTCTAGATTATAATTAAATAATTTATGAACATGGTTTATGATAAATTTTTTGTTTCATTTCTATTTCGTAATATCCTATAATTTATAGGATTGTTTTCAAATATTAAAAAATAAAATATAATGTTCTTAGAAAATTTCCTTTCTATTTTTGTGGTAGATTGTGATATTACGTTATATTTGTAAATATTTAAAACAATTTTTCTAATTTATAATATTATGTCAATACATATTTTTGAAATGCATTGAATTTATGAATAATGATTATGAATGTTTATTAATTGAATGAATCTAAATACATTAAACTAAATTTTATTATAAAGATATAACTTTATTTTAAATTTCAAAGAATTAGATACTTATTGTCTTTTTTTATAAAAGATAAAATAAATAAATAGTATCATATGAAATGGTTAAATATTAGAGCAGCATTGTACTTTAAATGACAATAATTGCATTGAAAAAGGAATTGTAGGGAAACAGAGATGCTTTTGTGGTGTGAATAAGATACTGTGACATGAGAGAGAGCATTCTCACAAACACACACAAATAATAAATAAATAAATAAATCTGTCATATAATTCCTAACTAGTATAAGATGTTATTTAGGAAAATAGGAGAAGTTGGGAAGATGAATACAGTAAGGTTGGTTCCAAATAGGGGTTTGACTATACCAATTAATAATAATAATTATGATGTCAATTTCTCATCTGCCTGTTTTGTGTGAATGTGAGACCTACACCACCCTTTCTATTACATTCTTATCCCTTACATTTGGTTTATGATAAATTTTTTGTTTGATTTTTACTCCAACTCATCTTCAATATAGTTGCATATTGGTCTCTCATGTCGATTTTGAAAGAAAACTGATATAGTAAAACCAAAAAATGTAGGGTTTGACATTGATTGTTCGATAAAAAAAAAAAATAGGGTTTGAAAAGATCAATGTCAAGAAAAATGAAAGGAATGAGAAATATTTTGTAAAAATTAAAATGTTCTAGACAACATAGATCCTATTTTAAGGCCTTTTATGTTGAAACCAACTGACGTTAATTCGAAGTCTGTGCACTGACGACACCGATTGCTTTAGTTCTTGTTGAATCACAGCATGTCAGATATCTTCTTTCTTTAATGGCATCTTCAAATAGCTTATCGTTAAAAATCCATGAGCTTGGAGTTCGTCCCTTGCTGAACTTAATGAATGACAGCTTCATTATCTTCCAACTTTATCTTTGAAACAAGAGTGGCCAAAGAATCAGCATGTCTTACGTCCTTTCAGCCCAGAATGACTTTCACCATTACTTTATTATTGAGTATTAAGTAGATAAGTTGACAAAGGTCCTTACAGTCGTAGAGGGCCTATCAGAATAGTCAGGAAGGAGGCATTTCGAAAGGCAGACCACTCTACCGGAAGGTCCACGACTACAGAACAGTTTATTGCCAAAATCCAAAGTTCCAAATCCAACCAAATTAAATCGGTTTCTAATACACGCCTACGAAAAACTAATAAACCGAAACTTCAACTTCTTTATTTTTCTTATACACCAAAACCAATGATAAAATAAGCACTAAAAATATACCTTCATTGCAAAGAGATTTATATCGCTCTGCCTCCAAAATACTCTTCCTATGATTGAATAGGAAAAAACGAAGATAGTTCCCCCTAATTTATTATATAGACAAGCAAAAACTAGAAAGATTTGATGGAGATAGAAATAGGGTTCAAACAATGTTACAGAACATCGCCACAGAGCAGCTTTGAAAGGAAAATGGGCAGAAAATGGAGAACTTTCAAGAAGTAGATTCTGTAGAACATAAATCATCCATTCTATACACAAAGTAAAAACATTATAAAAAAAGGGATGATGGTATGTGTAATTGAAACTACATTGATTTTCCCTAATTATCTAAATAATGGAATAATTTAACACAAATGCACAAACACTGAACAACAAAACTCCCACATGAGTTTAAACCACATTCTTGGTTCATACAATTTAATCAGTAATTCACACATAAGATGCAATAAGGATTTGAGACCAAACGTTTAAACACATCTTTGCAGGTCTAGTAATAATATTTGACATCTTCAAATCAGCAGCAATGAATACTTTACAAAAGAGTCAGCAACTAGTTTCAAATCCCACTAGTTTGAAGTGGAAAATATAGTAAATTATAAAAATAACAAAGTCGGGTAAGATCTAACAAGAATGCAAGTAGCATTGCTAACATTCAGCGACTATATTAATGAATGATAAAGTAAACCCACGAAAGTAGAGAAATTAACAATGTATAACATTCAAGAAAAATGATAATTCAAGAAACATATTCAAAATCGGACTGAGTTCAAAGTGAAGAAAACTGAAACACAAAGTTTGATAACATTAATCCAATACTTCGAATAAAGCCACAAGAGATATCAAAACTAATTTAAAAACAAAATCATAACTAAGAGTTACCCAGCAAACCTAAGCCGTAAGGACAACCGCACCACCATTTTCTTTGATCTTCTTCTCGGCGATTTTCGAGATGAGCTTGGCTTTCACAACGACGGGCTGGTTCTCAGGCAAAACCCCTTTGCCCAAAACTTTGAAATACCCAAACTGGGTAACATCAATCAAAGGGACATTATCCTTAGAAGCCTTGTCCTTGACCTCCTGAGGGACGAGGGACCAGAGCTTGTCGACGTTTACAATGGGGCAATAGAATTTGTTACGGAGCTTGTGGAAGTACCTCATACCAACTTTACCGAAGTAACCAGGATGGTATTTGTCGAAGAGGATTCTGTGGTGGTGCATACCTCCGGCGTTACCACGACCACCAGGATGCTTACGGTGCTTGCCGATACGACCATGGCCAGCGCTCACGTGACCGCGCTTCTTTCTGTTCTTCTTGAAGCGGGTCGTCATTTCGTCGGCGAGAGGAAGGAAATTAGGTTTACAGAGATGGAGGGAGCGGCGAGCGCGAGGAATTGCGAAATAGGGTTTGGATGAACTTTATAGGGCTGAGAACGGAGACCCACCCCTTCAGATTTTGGGCTTTGTTGTTTTTCTTAAATGAAAGCCCATAAGAATATGACAACTCGGCCCAAGCCCATGCGTTCGAACTTATTATTGTTATTTTATTTATTATTATTATTATATATATATATATATATATATTTTAATTAGTGAACTCTATTTGTTCATGTTATGTTTAGATTAATATAATTTTTTTTCAAAGCACTGGTTAATAAGTATACTTTCAGTTTTGAGCTCGAATTTTGGATTATGGCAAATACATATTTAGTTCATGCTGTTTATGTAAATGTCTTCATTTCATACTTGTGCTTGGAGTATTAGGATTTGTATATGAAAATATATTCAAAATAGTCACCTTCCCTTCCTCGTGCAAATGCTCTAAAGTACATATATTATTCATAAAAGATAAAATTGTCATTTCGTTAAAAGTAAATGAAGTGAAAATTGAGTAACAATAACTTTTACTGTGGCCGTCGAATCGGGAATAGTTTAATTAGGACATAATTTTTATTAGTGACCATACGATATGTGGTTCAAATCCTCCGCTACATTACACTAAAAATAAATAAGTACCCACTCGAGTTACGGAGCATAATTCTTTTCATCAAGCATTAGTAACTCCAGTCAACTTCCAATGTCATAATTGTAACATCATATTAAAAGTAAAATTTGAAACAATAACAGTAGCAAATTGAACGATTACAAAAACTCTGACTTTCCAAAGTGGCAGATTTACAGAGAACAAACATTAAAAAGACTGGCAAATTGTGGATTCTAAAGAGTAAAGGCAAGAAATGGCACAAAGATGTAAAGTAGTTTTAGCCAGTTTCCTGCTCAAATTCTTCAGCCTCAGATTCTTCAGCATTGTCAGCATCATCATCTTCTGCCTCTATGTCTTCCTTATCATTGTCAGCAGTCATTTTGCCAATGACCACCAGGTTGCTGTTTGTTTTCCTAATTTCATTGCACTGCCATGATACACAAGTGAGTGAAGAGCTTATAAAATTGCAATAGTGCACATGGAGAATTGCATTGCTTGTTAGTTGAGTTCTTCTGGTTCCAGGTCGGAACCCACTTGAATTAATGAAAGAGTGAGAACAAAAGCCCCTTCTCTTCTTCATTTTAAGGCTTTACGAGGGTAGTTGAATGAAAGCATAATCACCACCACACTAATCACAGAGAAGGAAGATAGAAGGTCGCACAACATTTCAGAATACCACACCCCAGAAATCGCAATCAGCAAAAGAAACAAGTGGATCTGACCTTTTTAGTAGATTTTCAGCTCGTCAACTTTTTATAAACTTGGGATTATAAAGTTTGGATTCAGGACAGGAACGTGAACCTGTGATATGTGTTGGATTGTAGAAAGAGATAGATAATAGAAACTTGAGTTTGCTTCAGATGTGTTTGATGTATGGATTTGTAACTTAGTATGTGATACATTTAGGCAGAAGCCTGAGTTTCATATTATCTATACCTCTAGGACTGACAATTCCACGACCCGAGTTATATAATTTTAAACTATTAATAAATTTAGTTAATGGTTAATGAGTTATCATAAATTAAGTTAACATCCTCTTTCTTTAGGTTTGAACTTTGAAACACAAGGTTGAAGATAAATATGATCTTCAAGCTCATATGATATTGAAGATAAATATCATATTCAAGCTATAAACCTAGAAATGGTAACAGATCATGCTCTGCAAAAAGCCCTTCAAGTAGAGTATCAACAAGTCTTCTCCATGGTTTCAGGCTCAAATAAACAAAGAATTGATGAAGAATTAATTTAGCAATTCAGTCCAAGTTTCAATTATTATAGCAGCAAACTTCTCAAAAACCAAATATTCGAAGGAGAACTCCAAGGGAAAACTGTTAAGAGATGCAAAAATAAGAAAGGTGAAAACCTAACGGTCAGACTCAGATCCAATTCAACAACAGTCTTTTGAGCAAGTCCCGATTCCAATCAATTGCAAAACTTCAACTTGACATTCGATGTATATATGATCTTCACTCGTGCATCGAATACTTCAATTCTCGGAAATAACGAAAAAAAAATTTCGTGTACAAGAAGCAAAAGATGGGACTCCCATGAATGCGGAAAAAAACGAAGATCAAATCACAAATACTCAAAACATAATTTAAAACGATCGTAATCAAGAGCGGACCGCCTGGAAGAATCCACAATACGCCATAATGAAACTAAAATCAACATTTCGATTATTTCACTTTCGAGCACTACGCATTTCCCAAGTCCAAGCACGAGATTGTACAAATAAAATGCCAAAAAGAGCATTAGGGTTTTTTTTTTTTTTTTTTAAAGAGAATGGTAAGTAGAGTACCTTTTCTTCAAAATCAGATTCTTCCATGGCGAGCAGTAGCTCTTCGTTTTGGGGTTGAGGCCACTGAGACGGCAGTAAAAACGACGTCGGAATTTTCCTCGTAGACCAAGGGTACTGTGTCATGAAAGCCGGAAACTGCAGCATTTTTCTCGCCGGAGCTGGAAACTGGAGAGACTCGGAAGTCTCTGGTGTTTGGCAAGTGGTTTATTACTGTCCCTATTCTGGTTTGAGCCTATCATCTCCTATATTAAGGATAGTTTATAATATTTTAAAATTATAGTATCAATGTGATAACACTGTAAGCAACATATACCTCAGACAAAACATTACAGTCAGTGTAAATTTTGATCCGACAACATAAATTGAAAACATATATATTTTGTTACAAAAATGATATTTTCAAATATAGCATCAGTATATTAATATCCATCATTTGATAAAATATGAAAATTTATTATATTTTATAAAATTTTAAATTATAAATATTTTCAATAGATTTATTATTTACAATCATTTCTCTATTAAATGATAAGAATTTAACTAAACTAGTTTCAACGGACCTAAAGATAAGTTCTTTTCTTGTGGTTTTTTTCGAATTTCAAAACTTTTAGAAATGAAAATTTGGATTAAAATAACTCTAGAAATTGAGGTACTTAGAAAATTAGAAAAAACAACACTTAAAATGTTTCATGTTCTATAAAAATGACATCGATCGGTGAAATGATTATACCTGAACTTTTTGAAATTTCCAAAATGAAATCTCGAAACGTGGGTAAAACTAAAATTTGTCAAAATCATAAAATATTCCTTTACAAATTTAAATTTTGATATTTTTTTTATAATTCTTCGATTAATATTTATGAAAAAAAAATCATTTATTAAAATGAATATAAAGGAGGTTTGAATTTTTAATATGATCGTAATCGGATCACATAGGTATAGGTGGAATATAAAAAAATACTCTATTTTTTTCGGTCATATTTCATTAAATTGGATTTTCTTCCATTCCGGCCACCGTCAATGTTCCCGCCACTGTCGACTGTGCTCTCTATTTCTCTTATATCCACTAAATCAAGTATGTACAGTAACTTTGAACACCTCTACAAAATACTAATATATTATAGACAGAATCACATCTCTCTTTTATACACGTGAAAGCAACATTCAGATAAACCGTACCGTTGGATATCCTATTAGCGAAGAAAAAGAAGGGAACTTGATTCCATACGTGTTGCACTTTCACCTTGGGAGATTCAACAACAACAGCCACAATCCCCGAAGCAAAATGAAGAACACCCAAGAATATCTTTTACTTTGTCGCCGATAACCAATCCAATCCAATCCAACCGACCCTTTTACAGTTTTTCTGCTTTCTTTCTCCTCGTGTCTTCTTCTCACATCTTCCACGTCTCTTCCCATGGCCGCTTTTCAATTTCCCCTCCCTACCGACTTCACTATCAAAATCAACCCTTTGTTTATTCCTTTAAAATCCCATTTCCCAACTACCCATTTCCCCGAGTTTTAGTTTTCCTTAGCTATGAGGTTGTATGTTTATGTATTGGAGGCTAAGGACCTCCATGTGAAGGATTCGTTTGTGAAGCTTCGAGTTGGGAGGCGTAAGGCCAAGACGAGGATTATGAGGAATTGCTCTAATCCTGTTTGGAATGAGGAGTTTATTTTCAAGTTTCGTGATGTTGATGATGAACTAGTTGTGTCTGTTTATGAACACAGTGATGAATCTAATTTCTTTCATGCTTCATCGGGTTTGATTGGTCGTGTTCGGATACCCATATGGACTGTTGCTGCTGAGGATTCACAGACCTTGCCGCCCACTTGGTATGATCTGCGAAGGTCCAAAACTGAGAAATTTATCAATGAAATTGCTGGTTGGTTCTCTGTTTCTTATATTTCCATTGTTGATTATGTATTTCAGGCTTTTTTCCTCAATTTGAATCAATTTGAAGTAATTTGAACTTAATTGCCCTGTTTTTTACATTGTATGTTTATGCATGATGTTTGAACTTACTGCTATGGCATTCTTGAGATAGGAAATGAACCATATTGCCTTTGAGCTTTTTGGCTATCATTATTTGTGCAGGGAAAGTGCTTCTTATTGTCTCATTGCATGGAAAAGGCAATGTAATCAATCAATCAAGTGTTACTAATACTAATCCTAAACCATTAGAAGACTCATCTGCAACTCCACAGGATTTGATTGGCGCCAAATCTTCATCCAGCAAGGCTGTTAAATGGAAGCCTAACAAGAAAAGTATTGTGAGTCGGTTGGAGAGGTTGTTTCATAAGAGTGATGAGGACACAAGAACAGATAATTCGTCAGAGTCATCAAGTGCCATGTCTGATACTGAAGAGCGCATAAATGGGCATCTGTCTGAATCTAGCTTTGATGAAGCTATTGAGACATTGCAGCTGAGGAGCAATGGAGAAGAAATGCCAGAAAATTTATCTGGCGGAGTTCTTGTGGATCAGGTGTATGTAGTTTCACCAGGTGATTTGAACAAGCTTCTCTTTTCCACAGGCTCACAGTTCAGGAGAGAACTAGCAGAGCATCAGGGAATAACAAATTTAGAAGAAGGAACTTGGTCTTGGAAACGAGGGGATGTACCTTGTCTTTCACGGATTGTATCTTACCGAAGACCCGCAACTAAGGTTGTTGGAGCTATTACTGCTACGGAGGAACAAACCTACGTTAAAGGAGATGGATGGGAATTTGCTGTCTTGGTAAATGTAAATACACCTGAGGTTCCATTTGGTAACTCATTCAATGTTGAGTTACTTTACAAGATAATGCCTGGCCCTGAGTTAATTTCTGGAGAAGATACTTCCCATTTTGTAGTTTCTTGGGGTATAAACTTCCTCCATAGTACAATGATGAAAGGCATGATTGAAAAAGGGGCTCGTCAGGGGCTGGAGGAAAATTTTGTCCAGTTCACTAATTTGCTGGCTCAGCATCTTAAAATCCCGAATTCTACTGAGTTATTGAACAAGGATCATGTGTTGTCTGCTTCTGAGAATGACCGCCAATCAAATTTTGAACTGGCCCGCCAATACTTCTGGAATTTCACAGTATTTTCTACCTTGTTCGTCCTGCTATACGTACTTGTGCATATCATTCTTTCTAAGTCTAAAACAACGCAAGGCTTGGAGTTCATTGGAATGGATTTGCCAGATAGTTTAGGAGAACTTGTTACTAGTGGAATTTTAGTCCTTCAGTTGGAACGTGTTTATAACATGGTCTCACATTTCATTCAAGCTAGGTTAAAAAGAGGTAAATGACGCTAATTTCTAGCTTGTTTATATCTATTTAATGTTTCAAAACTATAATACTCTTAACTCTCATTCTTGACAGTTTAAGGTAGCATGCCTAGTTGATCATGTCTGTTGCTTTGCATGTTTGTAGGAGGTGACCATGGAGTCAAAGGCCAAGGAGATGGATGGATCCTAACCATAGTTCTTTTAGAAGGAGTGAACATTTCGTCCTTGGATTCTTCTGGATCCTCAGACCCTTGTGTGGTTTTCACATGCAATGGTAAAAAAAGAACTAGCTCTGTTGAGCTTCAAACTCATGAGCCTCAGTGGAATGGTAAGACATTTTTGTCCCCTCCTTGTTGTTTCTGCCTTCTCAATGTTGATTATTTATTTATTTTTATTTTATATCGCCAGAATATACTTGCCTTCTCAACCCATAGTTTTCTTGATTTAATTTTCTTTTGATTTTAGGTTCATAGAAGGTTATGATCAGTTAAGTAACTCTTCATTCCAATACCAATGATTTGAATTTAACCATAATTTAATTTAATGTGTAGAGATACTGGAGTTTGATGCCATGAAGGAACCACCATCAGTATTATACGTGGAGGTTTTCGACTTTGATGGTCCATTTGACCAGGCTACTTCACTTGGGTATGCAGAGATTAATTTCCTAAAATATAAATCAACTGAACTTGCAGATATATGGGTTCCCCTTGAGGGGAAGCTTGCTCAATCTTCCCAGTCAAAGCTACACTTGAGAATCTTCTTAGAAAATACTGATGGAATTGAAACAATAAGACAATACTTGTCTATGAAGGGAAAGGAGGTTGGGAAGAAGGTAAGCACATTTCTCAACACATCTTTTCCTTTGCCGAGTTGATAAATTGTCAAAGAGATGCATCCACTTCCATTTTTCTGTTGTGTGATACAACTAGCCATCTTTACTTTTATTGTGGCATGCAGTTGTTATGATTATAATCTTGTACCTCAACTCTAAGCTGGTCTAGCTACTTCAATGGTGAAATCTGGCTAACTTCTTCTCTGGTGCTTTTACAGCTGCATCCCAGGTCACCTTATAGGAATTCAACATTTCAAAAACTTTTCGGTTTGCCAGCAGAAGAGTTTCTTGTCAGCGACTTCACATGCTCCTTGAAAAGAAAAATGCTTCTTCAGGTAGATATTACAACTGCCATGCAAATTCTTTATGATTTCACAATATAAAAGAAGACTTAACAAAAATATTTAGTGCATGAATATTATGGATGCTGTCTCAATCTATTCTCAACGGAGAATCCTAATGTTCTAACTAATTTCTTCTGCTGATTATAGAACTGTGAATTAGCAATTATATAGGTATACCCATATGACTCAATAAATGATATTATCTGTTCGTCTTTGGTTTTTCGTTTGCTTGCTCTCAGTGCCCTGTGTAGATCTATTGTATTGTCTGTTATAACGATCTTGTTGCTTGTGATTCTCTGGTACAGGGGAGATTATTTCTATCTGCCAGAGTCATTGGGTTTTACGCCAATTTCTTTGGACAAAAAACAAAGTTTTTCTTTCTCTGGGAGGACATTGAAGATATACAAGTACTGCACCCCTCCCTTTCCTCTCTAGGTAGTCCATCATTAGTCATAATTCTTAAAAAAGGTCGAGGTCTTGAAGCAAGTCACGGTGCAAAGTCTCAAGATGAAGAGGGTAGACTCAGATTTTACCTCCAATCATTTGTCTCATTCAATGAAGCCAGCAGGTAACGCCATATATTTCTGTGGCATACTTTGTCACAATGAAAGTGGAACTTACTTTCATAGAATTTAAACCCATTGCGTTTCAATATTGGCAGGACGATTATAGGTATGTGGAGAACAAGGACATCGACCCTTGACCAGAAAGCACAGGTTGCTGAAATGTCAACTGATTCCGAAGAAAGGTCAGTTTTGGTGGAGGATATGGAATGTTTTTTGGATGTAGAAGATACAAAGATGTCAAAGTTGTATGTTGCAGAACTTCCTATAAATGTGGGTGATTAGTATTGTAATGTTCTTTGTAGAATCTATTGAAGCTTGAAACAAACTCAAGGTCCAATGAGATGGTTCTACTTTAGTTTCAATAACTATGCCTGAGATGACTAGGAAAGTAAGTATTGTGTTGGTTGAAAACTCTCTTTCTTGCCACAATGTTTGCAGATAAAATCATTGATGGAGTTCTTTGAGGGTGGGAAACTAGAACACAGGGTGATGGAAAAATCTGGTTGTCTAAACTATGCAACGACACCATGGGAATCCGTGAAACCCGATCTCCTTGAAAGACGCATTTCTTACCAATTCAATCACGATATATCAGTCTTTGAAGGCAAAGTCACATGCATTCAGCAAAAATTTTCCATGGCAGCAGCAGACACAGGCAATGATGAAGAAGAATGGGTAGTAAACGAGGTCATGAGCTTGCAAGATGTCCCATTTGGCGACTGTTTTCGTGTACGTAATGTAACTAAACCATTGTTCACGTCATTGTTTGTTGTTGAAACTCTCTCGATGTTGTGAGAAAGTGATCGGTTGGTGTTGTGGTGTGCAGATACATTTTAGGTACTGTTTCGAGGATTGTGAGCTAGCTAAAAATGCTTGCAAATGTGAGGCTTTCTATGGAATCACATGGCTTAAAAGCACAGAGCTTCAGCAGAAGATCACCCAGAACGTAGCTGATGAATTTGGACATCGACTAAAAGTGATATTTGAACTGATGGAGAGGGAGATTCTTCTTGCAACCTAACAAAATTCTATTTCAACTCTGCTTCTGTTTCATTGTCTAATCTAAGTTCTAGTTTGGGATGATTGTAATTATTGATAATTTAAAGAAAAAGTTTAACATTAAAAAAAAAAAAAAAAAGGAAAAAAACCAATTTAGTTTGTACTTTGGGGTTGTTTCAAGAAATCAATTTAGAGATTAGATATTTTCTTTAAGAAATGCCATTCCTCCTTGTGTGTTTTGCTCATGTCTAATTTCAAAGCTACCAAACCATTCTTTATGGACACAATGTGAGTAATGCACTCTAAACCTACTAAGATATAATCAGAAATCAATCCTCTAGATACAAAAGCACTTTGAGCATCTGATGTAATTTATAGGACGACAACTCAAGTTTATTGATACCTAAAATTGTTGATGGACTCATTCATATGGAACAAAGACAACTTTGAACTTCGGTATGTTCTAAAGAACTTTTGTACTTTCGTAGTTCTTCATTTATGTAAAACTATGTAAGATAAAGAACTTTCGTACTTTCGTAGTTCTTCATTTATGTAAAACTATGTAAGAAACAAACTCTATTTTAAGATTACGTACTTTCGTAGTTCTTCATTTATGTAAAACTATGTAAGAAACAAACTCTATTTTAAGATTACGTATAAATTTTCTCTCTTGATATATATTTTTCTTAAGAAAATATAATTTTGTTTAAAAATATCTTCTAATTAACCTATAAGTTTTAATGTTCAAGCATTTTATTTTGGAGTTAAGATGTTCATGGATGAGTGGGGTCTAGACCTATCCCATCTCCATCCTCTATTTCAATCTAATCATTTAGAGTTAAGAGAAATTTGTCAAAAGTAGTTGTTAGTTAGATTGTGTCTTTCTTTTTTATTATCTAAAAGAATTATAAGTAAACAGTTATAAACTAACATAAAGATTATTAAAAATGTCAGAGTTGCAATTACATAGTTAAACTTTCGGTAATGGTAAAAATTGAACCTCTAAACTTATATTTAGTTAAAATTGAATTATGAAACTTATAATAAGTGTGGAAATCAGACCTAATTGAACCCTCAAACTTATAAAAACGTTTTAATTTATATATTTACCTAAGTTTGACGGTTTAATTTGACTCGATTTTAACATTTATATAAGTATTGTTGCAACTACCACTATACTTTGGTGTAATTTTTACAATTTACCCTTGAAAAAATAAAATCAATGGTTTCTAGGTAATAAAATCTGATTAAAATTTCCAAATAAATGAATTTAAATTTAAACACTTACATTTAGAAATTAGCAATCATACACATATTAACCAATCTCAATTCAAAGATTTGAAAAGCACGGTGTTTATAGTTCGGACTGCGGGTTAGGATGGGTTGATCAAATATTCAATTCAATCAATCTTACACAAGAAGGCAACCTAACCCTCTTATTTTCGAGTTGGGCCACCGAATTAACCTTTGCACAGCAAAATAAGAGAGATAAAATTTACTAGAAATAGGGAAGAAAAAGTCCATTTTTCTTAAAAAAAAAACAAACAAAAAAAATACCACCAAAATAGTCCAATTACAACTTTCTCATTAGTATATAGTAAGTTTTGAAAAATTTATGTTTGCAGTACATAAATGATGAAAGATTTGTTTAGTTTTTTGAAAAATAGATATAATTTGAAAATGTTCAGACCATAATGCAAACTTTCTCAACCCAACCTAAAAAATTATGAATTAAAATTTATTTTAAAATTTAAAATTTTAAAATGAATACAAAATAGAATTTAATCCAACTCAACGACTCTCACCGTTTAGGTCAGGTTTGATTCGAACTATATCGCAAAGTCACTTTTAGTGGCAAATTGATTTAATATATAAAATAAAATTAAAAAACAAGTTTTATAGCATTTAATTTCTCTGAAATTTTCTTTCACACGAAGAAAGCCGAACAATTTCTTGGTCGATAAGCCAAACAAAGCCCTATTAAATCAAAGCACAAAAAACTGATCGAACTTCAAGAAAGAGTTTTTGAGAGCAATGATTCCGGCTTATGGATAGCCTTTTTCCAATTCTTTTCTTTTGATATTTCTTGAAAAGATCCAACTGCCTCCAGTCAGGTTTAATTTACAAAAACAAAATCTTCCCTTTTTTTATTATATATAATCTCTACCCATTTCAATCGCATAGTCGGTTTTCAGTATTATTTATATATACACATTTATATTTGTTTCTTCTCTCAGTTCGTATCTTTCGTGCTGCCCCTTTTGGACGCTCGTTCTGTTGGGATTTTTTTTGACGCCATGGAGTCTACTATGGTGATTAAGGTTCGAATTATCCTCTTTATGTTATGGGTTTTTTGTTTTGTTTGTTTTCTTTAACGATGATGATTATGGGTTTGTGTTTGTTTATGTGATTGCCTTGTTTTGGGTGTATTGAAAAAATTCGGCTTTGGACCATTTGTTTTTATTATCATGGGCGGATGATTGTTAACTTTGTTTGTGATCTATATGACTTTGAAATTTTTGCTTGCTGGGCGTGAGAGAATTACGTTTTAGCAAACCTATATTTTCCATTTCGTCGGATTATGTTGTTTGGTTTTTTTACGTTTATTTATATTGTTCTTTGTTTGATTGGAAAACAAGGCAAAGCTTAGATTGAGAATTGGGAAATTGCGGACGGTTGACTTGAGTTGCCCAATTGTTGATTGGGGTATTATGGATTGATGATTCTACGTTCTTAAGGATTGAGTACATGTTATTTCAGGTTTCCTATCAATAGGGTTATAGTTCTGACTCTGGAAGTAGGAAATTCGTTGGTGTTTACTGTTTTATACCTTAAATCATAAATTTTTGAGGTTTCAATTTCCGAACTGGTGGGGTTATAGATGAAGAGCTTTGATTTTCGTCTGTGATATCCATATTTAATGGACGTCTGCTTTTGCATTGTAATGGGCTTCCTTCATATATTGTTGTCTTTGTTAGAATCAGGATGAACCCTCGTTCATTTCTTTGGCAAGTGCAATTGGTGTTTTTTTTTCCTTTGCTTTTCCCATTATCTATTTTTAAAAATAAGCTTAGGAGGAGGTCTGTGTTCACTTACTGAGGTGAATTGCATTTTTTTTGCCTCAAAAGTTTATAGCTTCTTTCAGTTTTATTCATAAAGAGACATGGGTTGTGTGATAAATTAACGAGCTGCCTATTCTTGAAGAGAGTCTGTGGTTTGAACATGGGTTGTTATAAATTGGGTTGTTATTACTTTTAGACACCAAGGCTTTATAAAACATCAGAAGAAAAAGCTTATACGAACTTTAAAATTAGCTTGATGGTGAGTTCTTCCCGACAATTTTTGTTACAGGTTAGGTATGGAGAAATGCTAAGGCGCTTCAGTGTTAGAGTAGATGAAAACAATAGTCTGGATATGGACATCAATGGGTTGAGAGCAAAAGTAGTTGATCTCTTCAACTTCTCTCCTGATACTGATTTTAGATTGACTTACGTTGATGAAGATGGTGATGTTGTGACCCTGGTTAATGATGATGATCTGCATGAAATGACGAGGCAACAGTTGAAGTTCTTGAAAATTGATGTGCATTTGAGAAATAAGGAAAAGGACCAATCTCATAATAAATCAGATGGAAGTTCTACCCCTATGACATCAGAACGTTCATTTCAAAATGTTTGTACTGGTATCTCCGAGGTTTTGAAATCTATGCCAGAGCCCTTACCAGAATTTTGTTCACAGCTCCTCCTTGACATTGCTTCAAAAGCTGTTGCTAGCCCCGTGCTTTCTGAGCTTGCTCAAAGTTTTATTCGGTTGGGAAACCCAAACCCGCACACAGGTTCTCAGACCTCATCTGTTCCAAAGGCGAGCACACAGAATGTGGCCACCGAGTGTCCAACGCCGCCTCTAGGTGCAGATTCAAAAGCTTCAAAGAATGATGACTTTCATCAAGAAGCTTGGTTAAAATTTCAATCCACTGGTTCTTCTAAAAATAGAAAGATAATTAACAGTGAAAGTGTGACAAAGAACAATGGTCAGCCTATTGCTTCTGGACTTTCCATTGGGAAACCAGCTATTGCTGCCCGTTCCAGCAGCTCTTTTGATAGAAAGGAAAAGGAAAAACTCAATGATGCATTTCTTGATATCAGCCAAGGAATGCTTCCAAGTAAACTTTCAACATCAACGCTTGGTAACTCACATTGTTCACCCGCAACTTCTATGGATCGTAGGTTTATTAATGAATGCCCTTTCAGTGGAATACCATGGGCTCCTCAACCATATTTGGGAACTGCAGGTATAGATCCAGTAAGTAGCAGCAGTGGTTACACTGAATCTGCTGGAAGTATGTTCCATAAAGGTCCAGTAGTTAACAGCAGTAACTACGTTGGATCTGTGGGAAATATGTTCCATAAAGGTGTTATTTGTGATGGCTGTGGAGCCCGTCCAATTACTGGTCCGCGGTTCAAGTCCCAAGTGTAAGAAAAAACGAACCGATCTAAATCAGTTAATTTACCTTTCATTTTCCATTGCTATCTGTTCCTAAATACCCCACTTTTTTTGTCTTCCGATTTTTCTCGTCAGGAAAGATAATTATGATCTCTGTAGCATCTGCTTTGCTAAAATGGGCAACGAGGCTGACTACATTAGGATCGATCGTCCTGTCTCTTGCCGCCATCCAAGAATGAAAGCATTCAACCATAGAGTATGCACTTTTGATGATATAGCTTCTAATGCATCCTTTGTTTGTCAATAACAATTTGATTTTGGTTTCAACATCCTTTCTCTCAATGCAGTTTCCACTATCTGGCCCCCGAATAATCGATTCTTTGAGAAGTTCTGTAAAGCAGACCAAGCTTGATAGTCACTTTGTAGCTGATGTTAATGTCTTTGATGGCACTGTGATGGCTCCACGTACCCCATTTACCAAGATATGGCGACTGCTTAATAGTGGGACTTCGAATTGGCCCCGTGGTTCACAGCTAGTGTGGACTGGAGGACACAAGTTCAGCCATTCGTCATCGGTTCAAATCGAGGTAGAAAAATGTTATAAAGTTTGATCTTAGTCTATGGGCATTTTGTTTTCTGGATTTAGGTATCTGTGTATCTTCAATATTTTTTTAAAAGAAATATTTCTAAGACTTTTCTCAAATCCTCTCTTCAGATTCCTGATGATGGACTTCCTCCGGGTCAGGAAATTGAAATTGCAGTTGACTTTACTACCCCTCCATTTTCTGGTCAATACACCTCATACTGGAGTATGGCATCTCCATCTGGCCAGAAATTTGGGCAACGTGTTTGGGTTCTTATTCAGGTATTTATTATAATATGCTCATCTCAGTTTTTCTAGCGCTGTATATAGATTACGCTACGAGTTCATATGATTACACTACTTCATAAATCCAACTTTGTTTGTTTACAAACATGAAGGTTGTTGACGAAGCACTTGGCATGCCAAATTCCAATTATTCCCAAGCTTTGGACTTAAATTTACCCCCCATACCCATAGATCCTTCCCAAGAAGGTCTAGAAAAGAATTCGACTCCTGCAGTTTCTGATGGTCTACTTTTCCCTCGTGATTCCATCCCCATCGTCGAACAAGTAAAACCTGATCATAATCTATCTGTAAGTCACCCAGATTTACAATTCCTCGTAGATGAGGGTATTCTAGTTTGTGAAAGCCCTGCTGCTACTTCTGCTAAGGAGGATAATTTGGGCTCGTCTTGCTCTGCTGGCGACCGTCATGAAGTTCTACCTTGTTCAACCAATGTTCCCCCTGAGTGCCCTTTTATTGATTTTCCTGCTTCAATTCCACCTGCAAACCCATTTCCAACACCATCCCCCAAGGTTTCTCCCGCATCATCTGAGCATGTCACTACCAATAATGCCAGTAACTTGGTTGAAGAAACTCTTCTTAAAACACTAGATGATATGGGATTCAAACAGGTTGATCTAAACAAGGAAGTACTGAAGAGGAACGAGTACGATCTAGGGCAGTCAGTGGATGAACTCTGCGGAGTTGCTGAATGGGATCCGATCCTCGATGAGTTGGAGGAAATGGTTAGTAATCCGTCTAGCAAAGTTGCTAATCCTTGATTTCTCTTGAGTCTTGGTTTATGATTATAAATGTTTGTGTTATAGGGATTCAACGACAAAGAAATGAACAAAAGACTTCTGATGAAGAACAATGGCAGCATGAAGCAAGTAGTGATGGAACTCCTTTATGGGGAGAAGGCTTAGTTGAAAAAAGGCTGCTCTCAAAACTATGGATTAGAATGTGAATATATATTATTACAACTAAATAAATCTATGGATATGACATTGTGTTGCCTCTGTTTACTAGGAATGGGTTTCATGTTTTGTTGGAGTGGTCTTTTGAGTCCCTTCTAGTTTCTGTTCATCTCTGTGTCTTCTCTTTGCAAAGGTACATATGTGTCTTCTAATTTATGTTCCAATTCAGTTAATATATTGAAACCTTTTTTGTTTCTCTATTAGCTATAATGTGCCTTTTTCTTTTTACTATTTTTTAGCTGAAATGTTTAATTTTCTCTCTCTTGACTACGATCTATTTTTATATGTTCATATAAATCATACTACATTAAATAATCGTAACGTTTATAGTGTTATAACGTGGGATCTCACTCTTAATAAGAGAAGAGAGCTAACTATGAAACATTTCGTACTAATCTTTAACATTGGTCAAAACAATTTAGTGATGGAAAATTTCTAAAATAAAAATAAAATGTTACATTATAAATTAAAAGTTTTGGAACTCAATACTTTTGTTATTTGGTCCCTAACTAATCACAGGTCTCATCTTTAAATGGTTCAACTTTTGATAATTTACAAGATGGACTCAACCTTGCCATCAAAACTATAATCATTCTCGCAAAAATAAAAGTGGACTATAATTTATTTGACCTTATACAAAAGTAATTGTATATTTTTCGTATAAAATAGATAAGAAAATTGATTACAAAAAAGATAACAAGATAGCATACAATTATCATATCCATAAGCATATGAACAAATAATGAAAGAGTCAGCTTACGCTTACCTCCTCTGATCTTACAGAAGAAATTAATTATTGACTAGTAGAACAATTAGTTTGTACATGTATTTACAAATATTAAGTTAAATTTATTTTAAGGATTGACTATATAATTAAGAAATTAAGAGTAATTTTTCACAATTATTTTATTTTAAATTACTAAGAAATGGAAAAGAAGTTTACAAGTTTGATTAGTTAAAAAATGAAAAACAAAACACGGAAAATCAAGATCTCAGGATTTCAAAAATTGATAATCAACAAAGTTTCACTATCCATTATTCATCGGTTCGAATTCGAACTTGAAATCCCTAACAATGGAATCTCCTCGAAGAAGCCCTATTAAACAAATTCCTCAAACTATTACAACTCTCTCGCCTTTTCCGCTGACTCCGCCCACCGCCGCCCTCAACTTCCCGGAACCCATCACCGTCGAGCACCAGCCCCGCCTCCAGCTTCTTCGAAACCGTCACGATCTCATACGAATCCCACAGCGACTGTGCGAAGTCCCATCTCCGATCGCTGACGGAATTACTCCGGCTCCGAATCGCCTCTAGCTTGAACCTAGATGGCGTGGGTCTGGAATTCCGTCGATGGGCGTCGAATTCACTAGCAGGCTTTGAACTGCCGGTGTGGCTGTGCCATGCCTGAGCGACGGCCTTGAGGATTTCGAGATGACGATCGTCGTGATGGAGTTGAAGGTCTGGTTTCTTCTTCATAATGTGTGTGTGTGTGAGTGTGTATGTGTGTGGATTAAGGAATTGGGATTGGGGGCGGGGCCATTGTTTATGATGAGCTTCAATCACAACCTCAAAATTGGGGGTTTCTTCTTCCGAGAGAGATGGGGTTTTGATTTTTGGTACTTTTACAGTTGAACACTGTGGACCTTACATTTGGATTTTTGTTCTACTTTCTTCTTCTTCACTCTTCTTCTTCTCTCTAAATTTAGATCATTCGTTTATGATCACCAATTCTATTTTCCGTTCTTAATTCTTTTAAACATGTTTTTTGGAATTCTTCAAATTTCCATTAATTGTTTTAGGGAAAGCCATAAATAAATAAATAAATAAATAAATGATACGATAACTCATATCAGTAATAACGAGAAATAAAATCTTATAATAAATGTAACTTGAGATGCATTCGATTATTATTCTATGTTTAGGATATGATAAATTTTCTATCCATACATAATTCGACATGTAACCAAATTATATATTCATCTAATTTGTAGATCGTTTACAATTAGTGAATATTATTTTTGTGGTAAATAATGATTAGAGGGAAGAGCTAGTATGATAAAAAATTTATATGGTTGTAGTACTATAGATTTTTACCTATCCAAATGCTTAAAAGTCCTTAATGTCATATAGTCGTGGATACTAGTATGATTTAGCATAAATTAACAATACTTCTTTGTTTGAGGTTGGACGTTCAAGTTTTTATGTCTACATTAGTGGCACGACAAAGATCGTCACTTAATTTTTAACAATTTACAGCTTATTCAAGTTTTTGAAGCACTTGAAAAATCATTTCAAGCAAGTGTTTATGATTCTAAACAATTCAATCCATAGTTTCAATTATTTTTAAACAATGTCCCCCGGTTAAAATGTTTTTGATATCTAAAAAGGTTATATCGAAGTAAACAAAATATTTACCTTTTTTTTTAAAATAAAAACTTTCACTTGGATTCAATAAAACTAATTTGTATTCGTACAACTAAACTCCATTCGATTAAAATCACTTTTGTAATTTTTAAAATCACTTTGAAAATTATTTAGTAATTCAAAATCAATTATAATAGTACGAGAACTGTGTTTAGAAATGTTAAATTGAACAATAAATTGAACCTGACAAAAAGTAATTATAACAATTTCAAAATCACTAAAAATATTTTGTAAAAAAAACCTCCAAACCATGCCCAAAATAAATCTTCACGTAACTCTTAAGTAATCTATTTTTTATTTTCTAAAAAAAACATTAGAATAATTTAGCCAATAAATAAATTAGGGCTCATATTAATTTAATCTCCAAATTCGAAACGGAGAGATTTGTTTCTCCGTCGTGTATTTTCCCGCTCATTCTTCCAAAACCAGCACTCCCATTTTCTCTGTTCCTTCCGGTAGGTTTTGGCCGCCGATTGTATCTCCGGCGCTCCATTTCGGTTCCATGTTATACATTTCCCAGCGTCTTACGTATCTTCAACCGTTTTCAAACCCTCTTCATCCCTTCCAGTGAAAAAAATGAGTGCTCCTATGGAGATTTCTTTGTCAAACCCTCCTATAGAAGCCCAGATGTCTGAATCAAATGGCATCATCTGCGAGTCAGCTGCTTCTTCTATTGTAAATGAGGACAAAATTCTCGTTTCAGGTACTTCTTTAACAGTTTCTGTGTCATATTGTCTCAAACATTTCTGTACTTGTTTTCAATTTCATACCTTTGTGGTCTGTCTCTTTTTTTTTTTTTTTTCTTTTGAATGTTGTGTTATATTTTAGTCGAGGTGTGCTTAAAATCCTCCAGCACTGCACGGAGTGAAGATGTTCGGTTGGCCGTTGAGAGGTATGGTGCTGAAAATGTGTATTAAGCTTTTTGATATTTGATGATTTGGGTAGGGAAATTGAATTTTGGGTTGTTTTGTTCCACGAACTCTCTGGATTTTTTTTTTTGAACTTGATGTATGCTTAAGTCAATTCACATTGCTTGAAGATGAGGTTGTCAATTTTGTGTTTTATAATTTGCAGAATGCTTGAGAAGAGAAGTTTAAGCTATGTTGATGGGCCTATTCCAGTGCCGCTTGATGACGCTTTTCTCACAGAAAACGTGCAAGGAATCCGAATTTGCGACTCTGGTATTTTCTTTTTCAATTTATACGTACCACTGTTTAGGCATAAAGGAGGGAATGGAATGGTACCGATGGGTAAAGGAGTTAGTAACTTGATTTCTCTAGAAAGTATGTAAATTTTGTCAGTTTTGTTGTCTATAGAAGTTATGGAAGAATTAGCTAACGAAGTAATCTATCCTCTTGTGGGCTTAAAATGCTAGAAAAATGAAAATTTTCTTAGCAAAGAGTTTGATTATTCCATTAATTTCTGTCAGCTTATCTTGGAGACCTTTATTGTAAACACCTATTTGGTGTTGGGTTTATCTCTTTGTTTCATTCATCAATGAAATGTTTCTATTTCCAAAAAATTAGTAGATAAAGTATATATTCATTATTTTGGTTATGATGCCGGATTTGTGTTTTTGGTAGACGACGGTGTGCAAAGCCATGACATCCTCTTGTTCTGGCAAGTCAAACCTGTTGTTCATGTCTTTCAGGTGAAGTTCACTTAGTCATTTATATTGGTCTTCTTCCGTACTCTACTGTATGACTGATAATTTCACTGCATTAGTTCACTTCTTTGTTATAAATTTATAACTTTTTTTGGTGCACGAATGACCGCCTTTGTTCCCTTCAAATTCTATATCATAAAATGACAGAAGTTTAATTATTCACGATATATGATAGTAATGCTATTCTGCATGTTTACTTTCTTCATTTCCATTATGTTGGGACTTTATTTTTCTTGGTGTGGTTAGATTGATGTATATTATTTATGTATTGCTCGTTTAGCTTAGTGAAGAAGGACCCTGCGAGGAACTTGGTGGGGAAGGACAGATTTCTAGTTTTAATGAATGGATACTTCCTGCCAAGGAGTTTGACGGGATGTGGGAAAGGTTAGCTGTCATTTATTTGTTTATTACTCTTTTACGTCATTTATGCCAAAGCTTCCTTTTAACGAAGCAACATTGTCAAATTCTCCTGCAGTTTAATTTTTGAGTCTGGTCTCAAGCAAAGGCTTCTGCGATATGCTGCTAGTGCTTTGTTATTCACTGAAAAGGGTGTCGATCCATTCCTAATTTCATGGAATCGGTAAGGAAAGTCTTCTCTGGTTCAGCATTAGGATGGTTCGTTCTCAGAATGTGGTTATAAGACATAATGTTCATTGCTGAATTATTTGTGGAGTTCTCTGTCATTAGCTTTCTTATTTTTCCTTTCCTAAAATCAACGTTTGCCAACTAAAATCTAAAATTTATCCTTGGGATTGTACTTATCTACTAATGTTTGTTGTGCGCATTTAACGGGCAATAAGCCGACTCCAATTTTGTATTCTTTACCTTTATGGCACGACTTTTTACATTTTGGAATGAACCCTCCGAAGAAAAGACATCTCAATGCAAATAAAAATGACAATCCAAAATCCTAATTTAGATGTCAAAATTGTGTGGGAAAATCTCGAACCTCATCTAATCGATGTTGGCGTATAGCCCTCCGGGATTTTAAATGCGCTACTGTGCAATTTAGGGATGCTTTACCATGGTTTACACGATGTGCATGCTTGCAGTTTGTCAAGATGACCTATAAATCGAAAGGTTAACATATAACTCTCGTCTTTTTACGTGCTCACAGGATTGTCCTATTACATGGACCTCCAGGGACTGGTAAGACCTCTTTATGCAAAGCACTGGCTCAAAAACTGTCGATAAGATATTTGTCGAGGTTTGTTAGTAGATTCTATTGCTTTGCTCCAGTATTTATTCAATATTAATAATATAATGAAGATACACTGTCCCTTATTATTGATTAGTTTCATTTCCATTACATTCAGATACCCACATAGCGTACTCATTGAAGTTAATGCACATTCACTGTTTAGCAAATGGTTTTCTGAAAGTGGCAAGCTGGTATGGCTTTCTTCATCAATAGATGACCTGCATTCTTAATTAATTTTCACTTTGTTCTAGGCGGAGATCGTTTTAATTTTATGTAGCGAACACTTACATATGTTCGGTGTTTTGGCACTATGCCTCTGTCGTCAAGAATTCATGTTTCCCTTAATAGGTAGCAAAGCTATTCCAGAAAATTCAAGAGATGATAGAGGAAGAAGACAATCTGGTATTTGTTTTGATTGGTGAGATTTACTTTAGAAGGTTGTTAATTTCATGCTTGTCCTTCTTCGACTTCATGATTTGTATTTACATATTTTGCGGTTTGTAGATGAAGTGGAAAGCTTAGCTGCTGCTAGAAAGGCTGCTTTGTCTGGTTCAGAACCTTCAGATTCCATTAGGGTATGCTTTTGCCTTTTTTTTTGGTCCCTCTTTCCACCCGTAATCACCCTATATGACCAAAAGAAAGAAAGAAAAAAAGAAAGAAAGCATATGCTTTTATAAATTATATAGGCCAGTAGCCTCGTAATTCAGCTGATGCATAAAAAATCCGAACTGTAATATCACAGGTTGTCAATGCGCTACTTACACAGATAGACAAGTTGAAATCGTCACCAAATGTAGTGATTCTGACAACTTCCAATATAACAGCAGCTATTGGTGAGTTCACAATCAAATGATGTCAAGTGAAGATTTATCTCTACAAAACAAAATTTTTTGGTCGCGTAATTACAAGTTGGATTGCAAACTTTTATGGACCGTTTTTGGAAGTTGGCAGTTGGTGCTAACTAGTCATTAGAGAAAAAAAAAAAAACTGAAATCGTTCTAACTTTTATACTCTGGAGGCTACAATTTCTCTGTCTCGAGCAAGATAAAAACAATTCCCAAGTGTGTAGCCCCTCTCTAAATGTTCCATTCCCACTCATTTTCTTTTATGATTTTAATTTTCAATTTTCTTCAAATCTTAGTACTTGCATTGACTAAAATCTGGATTGTAGATATTGCATTTGTAGATCGAGCAGATATCAAAGCATATGTTGGTCCACCAACTCTTCAAGCACGTTATGAAATTCTAAGGTCCTGCTTGCAAGAGCTTATACGCACTGGAATTTTGTCAACTTCTGAGGTCCATACACATTTAATAATTGCAGCTTTGCATCACTTTTGGGTTCCTTGGATTCTCGTTGAAATAGAGTACATAGGCCATAGGTATTCATGATTCTCACCATTTCTAAATTTCTTAGGGTTGTGACCACTCTATGCTTCCTAACTATGCTGGTTTGAAAGAGAAAATAAACATTCCAGAGACTGAGAAGGTTGATGTACCACTTCACATCTGCAAACTATTGCTTAAGGTTGCTGAAGCATGCGAGGTCTGTGACAAAAATCTTGGATGCCTAATGATTCCGCGAGTCCTTGGATGGCCCTTGAACTATTTGTTGAATTTTGGTCACAGGGTTGTAGCGGACGTTTCTTAAGAAAGCTTCCATTCTTAGCTCACGCGACTCTAGCCGATCCATGTACTGGCGACCCTTCAAAGTTCTTGTTCGCAATGTTGGAAACGGCCAGGAGAGACCGAACAGAGTTACCTGAATGAACATATTATTATCCAGAAGCTTCTTGTGTTTGTAATTGATGTTGTACTGATAACATTTACATATACGGATCTAAATCTGGAAATCAGTTGTAGAAGCTGACGATACTTGAAAAGCCTACTGAAAATACTCATTGAGAGCTAATGTCAGCTATCTATTGCGTATAACCTTATAAAGACTCTTTCTGAAACTGTTGCATTGCAGATTTCCCTATTGTGTTTTTTAGTGTTTTCACTCTCTCAAATCTCAATAACATACCCTCCACGAAATCAACTGTTAATATGGACAAAGCTATAGATGCAAATGATATGATTAAAGTTTTATCCATGTTTTAGAGCATAGGCTTTATTTGTTCTATTCATTTGTCTGTATGATCAGTTAAATACATGGACTATTAGGTACAAACTTGCAAGGGAAAAAGCAGAAAAGAGAAGGCCTACATGCCAGAACATGTGAGAAGAGGAAAGCCCAAGAAAAATCGGGTTCACTTTGACACAACCGACCAAAAGAGAAAAGAAAGAGGAGCCAAGAATTTAAACTACATAGATAAAGATCCTTTTTTGAAGGGTCGTCTTTAACAGAAAGGCCCAGCTTTGAGGTATCATGCTTTGCTTAAACTGGACCCTCCATTACACACACACACACACTCTCTCTCTTTTCCCTTTTCTTCTTTACCTGTGAAAACGTGCCCTTCCACTGTACATTAAAGGGAAACATGCATGCGGGAATATAAAGATCTTAGAGTCTCCACTGTGTGCGTGTTCCCATGGCAGGCTTATAATATCAATGTTTTTTCTTGTTCTTGTTAGTTTGTTGATGTTATAGAATCCTCTAGTGGGAAATTGCATCTGAAGAACTAACTCTTTTTCTCTCTTACAGAAATAATACCTGCTTCTTCCCCCCTGCTATCTTGCCATGTTTCTTGCTTTCAATAACAGTTCAAGGACGATGCTAATCAACATTCTTGCTGCGATAGAGAAGCCACAGAGAGATTTCTCTTTCTTGCAGTCTTTTGAAATGGGAAGCTTTGTTTTGATCGTTCGAACAATGGTTCGAAAATTTAGACGTCCTTGTAAGCAGAGTGTTATAAGAGTTCTTTGATGATCTCATACTTTGCAAAGGGGAATTCAGCATCCTGGTCCGATTCAATGAAGAGTTCTTTCATTTGTCATCTTCAAAACATGCACACTTGAGTTTCTACTTCTCTTTCTTTCTCTCTATCAATTACGATCTGTTATCAGATCTGTCGTAGAATATATAGTTATGTTATTTCGCAAGTGTTTTGTTTATATCAGATTTATATTAAGGTTTTGAGTGTAACTTCTCTGCATGCATGTCTGCATCTGCAGCTGATTGATGTAATAAAAGTTTCTTCCCATTTTCGGTTTTCTATACATTATATTGCATTTAACCCTTCTCATACCTTCCAGTATTGCCAAAGTGAGTTTTGTTTAGTGTTATAGAGGTCGGAGGTTCAATTTTCCATTCATAATTGTTGTACTAAATAAAAGAAAAATCTCTCAATATCACGGGTTGAATGTTGAATTTTTCTCCCTAGAACTAAGGTCCTGACACTCACAACTTTGCTTTTAATTTCTCCATCTAATTAGTTGCATATCATCCATATATGTGTTCATCTTCTTCTCTCTTTGGTGCTTGTGTGAAAGTGCAATTCTTATCTCTTGTGTTGGGATCATTTTCAACTTCAGTGAAACAACATAATCCAATCAAGCAAGAAAAAGTCTCATACGAAGCTAGTTTTGTTTTTCTTCTTTCTCTTTCAAAAGCCTAGAAGTAGACACTTGCAACGATTTTAGAAAATATTTATGTAACGTTTTGACAACTACTACATCGATGTGATCAAGTTCGATATTTAAGTTCTCTCCTGCAAACAATAAAATAAACTTAACGTGATAATCCGATGCTATAAGTAACTTTAAATATTTGTAACAATTTTTTTAAGAAAATATATATTTATAACAATTCAACCTTCATCATATATAAAATATAATAGTTTACATACTACAAAGTAAATGGTTTATGTTCTTATTTATAGCTCATAATGAAAACTCAACCATCATATAAATTTTACCAATTGACAATATTATTATTAACACTAATATATATTTGTAATACATGCAATTAAAGAAAACATTATTACTTATAAAAGTAACATTTATTAAAAAAAACAATATTGTATACTGAAAAAGAAGTGTCTCCACCAATGTTAGGCTGGGATCTGATCAGATATCTGCAAGTTTGATTTCTTAAAAAGAAGTCTTATAATTTGACTGTAGAAGTTCAGGCTATTGAGAGAGAGTGTGTGTGTGTGAGGTAACAAAACAAAAACATACTGAGTTCTTTTTTCTGAAACCATTGACCAAACTCAGCCTATATTAAGAAAAGTCAGTCTCATGAACAGTTCATAGTGGGGTATGAATATTATATTATATTCCTATAGAGGCACTGTTGCTACAGTTTTAATGATACTTTTCATGTGGGATGTGGCAGATGCAGTACTTAACTTAGAATATTTAGGGTTGTTTGAAAGGTTGTGGAGAACGTTTGATAAATTAATATGTACTTGAGATGAGTGGATAATAAAACTTAATCATCGTTTGAACACCAACAATTGAAGAGGTTTATTACTTCGTTATTCGTGTTATCTTACATTTTTTACCTCGATATTTGTGCTCTCTTAATTACTTTCTCCTAAGTGATAATAGTGTTTTAGACTATTTTAGTATAAATTGTAAACAAGAAGAGAGGATGATTACAAAATAGCAAACACCGTAGACAATGATGGTTTTTAAATTGTTTTACTATAGCTAAGTGTGAGTTAAAGGTGAACACGATAAATTGAAAAATCGAGCCAACCAATCAAAACCATTTAAGTATACCTAAGAACATATCCGATTTATTGTCTAGAAGATTTCTTCAACTACGTAAAAGAAATGCACTTTTGGTTGACAAGAAGCTTACTTTTCCTGCCTTAAAGAACCCCAAGTTTCCTTTTTCATTAACTTAATCATGGCTCCATTAGACAACACAAAGTGTAGTTTTAAAGACATGGCTTTGGGGAACAAACTAATGGAAGGGCCTTTGTCAATTCGAGTCCAATAACACAATTTGACACATGGCAACACAGTCCACCATTAATTACTTTCCCATATAGCTCCTGTATACATCTTCTTTATTTCTCTTCCGTTGTGTGAATCTCAAGACTAGAAATTTCCCTGTCTTTTCAGACTGTAACATGCTTTAAATGGTTTCGTATATACGTTAGTTATTAATATTAGACTTTAGAGTAATGTTCAACCTTTTTGATCTCTTTCAGGTTTGACATATTCCCTATGTTAAAAGTTTGTGAATATATTAATTGGCTGATCAAAGTGAAAGTTATGTCCTTTAATGGCTTCTGCTAACAGACTGAAAAATTATGTAATTGTTCCAAGGCCCACATAGTTGGTGGATTCTGTACTTTGGTCCCTAAAGATATATTAAATTCTGTCCTTCAACTTCAATTTTCTATAACTAAAGCACAAGTTGGTCCATCAACATTATATCAGATTCTATAAGCCCATGGTTCAGTTGGGCTTCAATGCTTTTGAAGTTGGAATTCATGTGAATAATTCTTAGACACAATATGATAAACTGTGTGCAGTCACTAATGTTGTTCATGGTCAAGGTCGGAGTCGGGGTTAGATGAATTGGCACCAATTGTCCAACCTATGTTTAGAGTATGGGTTTGAGATTTCCTTTCCAAATTCATTGTCTACGAGTTTGTATGAACTTTGTTCAGCATAATAAATACGAAAGTGAAGAGTAGATGTCTCAATCGTTTATATCGTTCTTTTTTTGTGTTAATTAACTAGTTATACTTGTAACCATTTCAACATTTATCTCTTATCTTTTCCATACAAAAGTAGAGTACTGTTCTAAATCAACTCACAGATGTTCCATTATACTTTGTCTGCTAACAAACTCATTAATATATATTTCTTCTTTTATAGTGTGATTGGAATAGGTGGGTCAAAGTTAGATTGTTGTTGTCAAGTATTGTCTTTTAAACAATGACAAATTTGATGTTAGTGCTTAGTTTCTAAATTAAACCAAAAAGTATAAACAAACGTGCAACTGATATACATCATGTTCTAAAGAACACAGGAGAAAGTTCTGATTTTTAAAATATTATCATATTTTTCAAAGTAAAACATTTGAAACAGTAAAGAAATAGAATATTTAATATTTATCACCTTTTCCTTTTGGTTTGATGAGTCACAAATGTTTGATTTTGGACCCATTAATACAAATTGGGAGTGGGCTCCAACTATTTTTATTTGTTCAAAACTTAAAAGTTTATCTATATTTTTTCTTTTAAAAAATAAATAAAGATTTCGAGTTCCAAGTTCCACCACATTTCAAAGGAAATAGAGTTATAAGGTTAGTAAGCAATAAGAGACAACAACAACTTTGATAGCATTCAATGTCAATTTTGAAGATTTGACGACTAATATTATCTCCATATGAGACTTACTAGCAAAAATACATAAAAGAACCACACTTAGATGCATCTTAGAATATACTTATTTTATGCATTCTACTCTAAATTGAAATACTTGACGAAAGATATAAGAAAAATTTGTTACCTAACATATTATGATTAGACAATTTAGTAAGATACACAAAAATAAGAATAGCTGACATGCACCTAAATATATTTCAGTAAGTCATAGACGAATACGAGAGTGACACATGATATACTCAAGTATTTTTGTTCTCTTTTTCTTTTTGTCAATTTTGATATTCCAAGTTGTAATTCTTGTATGGCTTCTTCTTAATGTCTTATTACTTACTTTTATATAGAGGATGACCCACCCAACTGTGTCGTTTTTGCTTGTGAGATCCACTGCCCAATGCTGAAAGCCAATGCTCAAAGTCACTCTAAAGCTTTATATCAAAAAGAAAAAAAAGAAAAGAGAGAACTTTTTGCTAAGCTGTAAGTTGTAACCTGATGCATTTGTTAGGTTGTCTCTTCCCAACCTTAATTTCTTAAACTTTTCTAAATCTCTGTCTGTTCTCGTAAAAAAAATTGATCTTTACATTGCTTAAGTTGTTAACACATTGTTGATGGAGTGAATAATTAATGAGTGAAAAAAGTTGGAATTTTTGGTAAATCCCACGTGTCATCCAATAGATAAACAGCTTTTGTGTGTCAGAAAGCTTTCGGCTTTTGGGAAAAAATGGGTCAGTATATGAATAAGCAAACACCGCACCACACAACCCATCCACCAGGCCCAAGCTGATGACAAGGATTGTTTCTTTCTTTTCTTTTCTTTCTTCTTCCCAAAGTTATCGACACCCATTTGCTCAATTCCCCATTTCACACACTTGTCTTCTCACAATCTGACTTCAAACTTGGCTCTGTAACTCAGAATCAAGCTATGGAGTTCAATTTTTGGGCCTCAAGAGTTCATCCCACTGACCAACTTTCTGCTGTTCAAGCTGCAATGCTTCATTCTGGTACTTTGTGTTTTCTTTTTTCATCTTTTTTCACTGATTTCCTCATCTGGGTTTCTTAATTTTGCTTCCATTTTCTACTATATGGGGTTTTCTTCTCTTGATGTAGCTGTCAAAGAGAAGATTTGGGTTTTTTTGGTGGGTTGGGGGGGGGGGGGGGGTGCTGGGGAAGGGTTTCCTTTTTTGAGTGGCCTTTTGAGTTTTGATTTCATTTTTCAGTGTGAATTGAGCTTCGTAGCTTTTGATTTTCATGGTTTATGTGATGGAACTTTGAATAGGTAACCATATGATTCTGGATGATTCAGATGGAGAAGATGATTCACGACCTTACTTTTCATGCCCTTACTGTTATGTGGATATTGAAGTTCAAGTACTCTGCAGCCATTTGCAAGAAGAGCACTGCTTTGACTTCAGAAATGCAGTAATTATTTGCTTTTAATATCCCCTTTTTTCTATTCTACATTCAAAGATTACTTGTAGCATATGAGTAATTATTTGTGTCCATATAATTTAGTGCTTGCTGCTTGGTTTACATGGAAGGTTTCAGTTTATGCCCTTTTCATTTGAAGATAGGAAACTTTTGAGTGTTTTGCTTGAAATAAGGTTTCATTTGGCATCTGTATTTGAATAAATTAAGGAATAGTTTGATGTTCATGTTTTTTCTATACTTCTGAGAAATTCGAAAGCAAAAGCAAGAAAGATATATAAAGTGGAAGATGCGTTTTGGATTCTATGCGAAGTTGCTGCTCTTTGACATTGGTTTCCTCTCAGGTTTGTCCTCTATGTGCAGCCAGTTTAGGGAAAGATGTAATTGGGCATTTTACAGCACATCATTCAAGCTCAATAAAGGTATTCTCTCTTCACCTCATTGCTTCCATGGCTGTAATAATGGGCAATTGTTTAAAGCAAAATGTTACCATCATTGCAGAGGAGGAGAAAACCTGAGAAATCTGTTTCGTCTGGCTTTAATTCAAAGAAGGTGGTAACAAAGAGCAGGGAAAAAAGAAATGGATCTGCACCTGATCCCCTTCTACCTTTTATCTGCAGCATTCCCTTCTCAAACCACGAATCTGGCGAGAGAGACGATCGTTCAGAAAATGATGCCCCTGTAGCTGCTAACATCGAAAGGTGAGTTTCAATTACTAGTTCTAATGTAATTGGATTCATTCAGGGTGGGTGATCTTTTGAAAGTATACAAATCAAGTCCATAAACTTAGCCTCTCATTTTAATTGGCTTGTCTTTTGCTAAAAGTTTAACCTTCATCTTTAATTGAAGAAGCCATTTTCCGGTTGAATTGTACTTTTCCAATAGTGGTTTGTAAGGATCCAAGAAAAGTAAAGTAAAAGAAAAAGAAAAAGAAATAGATTCCTGACAAAATTTGATTGGACAATTGAAATTGTTTCAAGTACATTCATCCAACTGATACGAACTTAAGCTAATATATTTGCAACATCTTATCAAGTACATAATTTGGTTCAAGATTCTATTGTTTGCCCTGTCAAAACTAGATCGCTCTTGATAGCACCCAACCTTTCAAGTTTTGACACGATGAAGATATCAACTTGCTTATGCATACCATTTCGATTCTCAATTGTTGACTGTGCTTTAGGAGATGAGATAGCTCACATATTAATGGCCATTCTTCCAATTTGCTTTTCGGGTTTTGCAGTAATAGCTCACAGTTGCTGGAAAGAAACCAGAACAGTGAAGAGTTGAATCAGAGAGCATCTTTTGTACAACAATTAATCACATCAACCATTTTTTAGGTCTCTTCCCATCACCCGTGATTGCTTCTGTGGAGCTGCAGTTATTATTCATCATAAATTGGTTGCGGGGAAGTTGTATTGATCATCATAATGTTCTATCACTGGTGCATGATTTTGATAGGGAAATATTTCAGATATCAGTAGCCCGAAGAATCATTTGTGTTCAACTGTCTAACAACATTGTGGCAAAAGCTGCTGTTTCATATATACGTATATAAAGATATATTATATAGATGTATCATTGCAAACTTGGTAGAATCTGGAACTTCTTTAACTAGTAACAAGAATATTATTACAACAGCTACCTTAATGTGTACTATAGGTAGGATTTATCCGACTTTTAAGAGTCACTCAGCAGATTCAAAGTAGAATCATTTCCAGGAAATCTTTATCTAATATAATGTATGTGGTATTTTACTAACACGACAGTGTTTATTCTACTTTCAGTATTTTTTTTTTTTTTTGAAAAGTTTCTACTTTTCAGTAATACAAATGAATGTAGAATTTTAGATGAGTACTTTATATGATCATGAGCGAGCCAAGAGAATTCCAGCCCTTTAGCTGGTGAAATATCTGGAAAATATCGAGTCTATATATGTTCTTTATTGATGAGTCCCATCACCTAAAAAGTACTTTTCTTTGGAAATGTTGCAAAAAGTACCTAATATGCTTTTAGTTAAAAGAAGAGAAAATGTTCACAAGCATAACATCTGGAGAAATAAAACAAGCAGTTGGACAATTCAACCATAGAGAACATGGAAGAACAAGTATGCAACAACTAAAAGAGTAATTCTCATTCAATCACACCGTTTATCAAACTTAAATGAGCTTTCAAAGAATGAAAAACATGTGGTAACTTATATCGGCCAGGAAAAATGAAGAAATGATCATAGCACGAACGAAAAATTTATTGTCTGTACAAAAGTCTATCTAAAAGAATTTCAACTAACTACGTTAGATTATAGTGTAGAATATTAATAAACTTCAGTATGCTACGTCGTTCCTTCTTTCGTGGCTTAGTATCTTCTAAAAAATTTCTAGCATTTGCATATCACCATCGCACCACAGAACACATAATAGAACGTCTCACCTATTTTGTACTAAAAAATAAGAGAACATTAGCGGCAGATCTTTATGAATTATGAGCAGAAAATCCTTTATCAGAGATGTCCAATACATACCAGCACTGGAAGCGACGTCAGTGTCAGTTTACAGCTTCTCAATCCTTTGGTTAACCTCTCCTTAACAACTTCAGCATCATGGTTCATAACTGGATCGACTAGAAGATTGATCATCCAACTTCCAAGGCAGAAAAAGGAGTTTGAAAATTGGAAACTATTACCAAATGAGAAGTTGTGTAGAATGTAAATTGATTTACATTTGAGAGTAAAGAGATACCCTTAAATTTTAGACATGAGTAGAAGCTTCGGCTTGACTTGCATTGTATTTTAGAGAACCAACTCAAAATCAGGACGCTTTAGCTGACACATCTCTATAACTTTCTGATAGGACTCAGGTGTGAGTTTAGTCAAAAGTTCTGAAATAGCTAGTTTATGTTTTTTCTTTAGCTCATCTAATTCTTTTTGTTGTTGTGTCAACAAATTTTCAAGTTTCTCAGCTACTATTTTGAGGTCAACTGATTCATCATAATTGTTCTCTTCTGAATGATGTGTCTCAGAGCTAGTATGAATGCTACCCTCATCCTGCCCATCATGATCCTCGTCCTGTCCATCATGATCACCACCCTCCGACAAAAGCTCATTTTCCAGTCCCTTGATTATAGCAGCATGATCTAGATTGTCCCCGTGTATGTGGCTGTTAGAGGATTCAACATTTTGATCTGAGGTAAAAGACAAGTTTGAAGGACCTGGCTTAATAGGAGAACACCCACCAATTCCTTTTGGAGAGTCTGACCAATACTTGCGACCTGAAGGCATTACTTCTAATGCAAGGTTACCAGATTCAATAGACAACGGAGACGCAGCATTTCTTGTTTCAGATGGAGAGCTATCAGAAATTGCAACATCAGCTCCAACATTATCTACAGAATACTCAACCGATATCCAATCTGGAATGTATGATCGAATTTCCGTTTCAATCATTTCAGAAATTGTGGAGACATCTTGGTCAGAAAGATCCAACTCCTCGACCATTTCGCTGGCAACAGAAATTGCTGTGTCGGCTTCAATATCAAATGGGAAATGGATATTGCGAAAATTACCTATAGTAATTGAAGAAATTGTTAATGAAATACTGACAAGTTCAGTATAATAGTTTTTCTTTCTAAATTGGATGCAAAAACTAGAGAGATACAAAAAATATGGAATTTACCCATAGAATCTGCAATTCGTAGTTTGAGAAATATCTTGTTAACATCTTTTCTCTCGCCATGCATACTGAAATCTCTACTAGTCTCAGCAGGAGAATAATCTACACTTCCATCAAAATCAATTTGCTCTCTTTTTTCTACAATAATGGTCATGCCAATTGTCATACAATAAAAGAACATCCCAAAATTTCTATCGAAGGAGAAGTACTTTCTTTAATTTACCTGTATGTTGAGTCTTTGATTGTAAATGACGAGATATACTTTCATGATCATCATCCGCTTGGAGAAATGGATCCCTTAAAAGATCTTTTGCTGATAAGCGATCAGAGACATTTGCAATACATTTTTCTATAAATGCTTTCACTCCTAAATTAGTGACTTTTGCCAATGAAGCTGGTTTAATCCCCTAGGAACAAAAGGAAAAGAATAAATGCTTAAAGGCCTCAAGAAACCAAGGGTTAAGAAACATAAATCTAATCTGTACATAAAATATTTGACCCAAAAAGTTAGCGTATTTGAATTGTAGACAACTTTTAGAACATTATAGGTCTTCAAATATTTACTGTTACCAATTTGAGTTACATTCATAATTCTAATTCTAAAATTTCAATGAAAACTACTACAAACATGACGTTAAAGATTAGAACTAGGCTTTAAAGAAACGAGTGATTCATTTTAAAGTTGAAGTGAGGCAAAAGAAAAAAAAGAAAAGAGAAAATTTGGTAGAAAGTTGAATCGCCGAAAACATATGTAAAGCTCTTCGTTTAAATCTCTTCGTTTAAATGCAAGAAAAGTCCACTAGAAAACCAAGGTTCTATGGAAACATTCTTTATATAGCAACCAAGAAATCATACCAAAAACTATTTACTCTGGAATAATATAATATATTTTCCCTTGCTATCAATAGAAGACCAGTGCGTGTAAGCTGACACTCACAGATATATAACAAAAAAAGCTATCAATAAAAGACCATATATAAAAATCAAATGACTCAAGTTTCAAAGATGGAATGCACAAGCCAACCTGAGCATGGATCAATTGACATAAACTTGGATTATCAATCTCGAGGTTTGAGTTTTGATCTCCAACCCAGATATTGTAAGAGAAAAAAAAGATTGAATACCCAAGATGATTATAGTTATACATATCGATAGAAATACTTGGGTTGAATAATGTACAGAATGAATCTCAACACTATTTCCAATATGACATGGAGTCCGAGTCCTAATAAAACCTACAACTATAAGGCACCATTATGCATACCATATCCACACTCCATCCAAGATTGATCTAAACGGTAGGTTTGGCCTACAAACATTGCAGAGTACTTAAATAACAAAAAGAAAGTTAAAGAATAAACAAGCATTATT
>JBBPDJ010000004.1:12973428-13047484 GCA_037974625.1 Cucumis cinereus | reverse complement strand
AAATGAACTTCTGAATAAAGTCGCTCCAAATCTTCAGAGTTTCGCAATAGATCTGTCACCTTAACCTGATTCCAAGCGACTTCGATTCCTTCCAACTCATCAAAAGCGCGATATCTATATACCACATCTTGATCAAGAACACACAATTTCTCAATAGGATTTCACCCCAAAACGATACACAAATTTTAGTTTCTATGATTGAATGCATCACTGCAACACAAATTTTCATCCCAAAACAGAAGATAGATACACAAATTTTAATTTCATTGATAGAATCAATAAAAAACAGAAAAGACACAAAAGTATAGTTTAGAAGATATCACTACAACTAACATCAAAATAAAGAAAGGATACACCCTTTTGAATGCCCCTTTGCCCAAAATTTCCTTATACTGCAAAACAACCAGAAAAACAGAAGAAAAAAAGGGGTCAAACAGTAGATAAAAGGCATTCACAAGACTCCAGCCAATGAGAAAAAGTTTCAGCAAGTTCAGTCTTAGTAATGAATCGAAAATGTCAACTAGAATACAAAATCAGACAAGAGTATTTACCCTTCCATATCGACCAGTAGGATCAATCTCGACAAACTCGGGATCAGATTCATCCAGGTCTTGATCCAATGACAAATCCTGAGACATTCTCGTCTCGGATCAATGGCTGAATGAAAGGAAACCCAAATCCCTCAATCACTGGAGAAACAGATTCTACAAATTTTCAATACAACTCAACTTCAGGAACTCCTCAAACAATAACCAATGTCGATCAGAGGAAAAACCCAGAATAAAAAGAAAACTTTCACCAGATTCAAATAAAACCCAAATAAAAAAAAAAGGCTTTTTGGATGAATGAATAAACAAAAGCAAAGAGAGAGCGAAAAAGGAAGAAAGTTTCGTCAAAGAGGCGCTTATTTGGGTTGGAGGCTGGAGCGGGATTAACCGACTGTGACTGACCGTGACAGATGACTCGCCTATCCAATTTCCAATTTTTTTAAAAAATTTTATTTGTTTGATTTTTTCTCCAAATTAAAAAAAAAAAAGTCAGCTTTTTTGGCTCATCATCCAAAAAAACAGAATCGTAATAATCTTTTGAGAAAAACAAAAAATATTCTAACGTGTGAATCTCATCTTATGAACTTTATATTTTTCAATATTGAACTTAACATACTAAAAATTTATAATGAATATTTTTATTAAAAATTAAATTGGCCTAAACCCAAAAATAAATTTTAAAAAAAACTTTGTCAATGTATTATTTTTATTTATTGCAATATATCCTCTCAATTTTAATAAATTAGTCATAAAAAAGAATTATAAAATGACAAAATAATAGATTTTTGTGATTTAGTATTTTTTTTGTCACAAAGTTCAGTAGTTTGTTTTTTTTTTTATTATATTTAAACAAAATTTTAAAAAACCAATTTTCTTAAATCACAATATTTGCAAAATTACTCAAATGTGAACTTTTCATTTTATTTCTTTTAACCACATTAAAATTATCGTTTAATTTTAGATAATTTTGAATAATTTAATTGAAATACTTGTTATTATTAATGAGCTAAATACAGTAATTCGATACGTTTTAATTAAAAAATTATTATTATTTTACAACTCGTAGTTTATTTCGGTGTGTTTTTAAGTTTCTAGTTATTATGTTGATTCATGGTAATGTAAGATCAAAATATTTGTTTTATTGAGTTGAGACTTGTCAGATAAGAGAGATTCAACTTCTTTAACTATTTCACTTAGCAACATAAATTGCTATATGGCTTTAATATTAATTGAAAAATGGATATTACTAAATTATCTCTAATGATTAAAAAAAATGTTAATGAAATAATTGCAATTCTAATAGATTATAAGAATGCAAAATAAATTTGGGTCAATTCATACATTAATCAAAGGATATAGATATAGGTAATGTGTATTAATTCGACCCTCATTATTGAAATAGAATATTCGTAGCATACTTCTTTTTTTAGATATCTATCTATGAGTATATATGTTTGTGCCAAGTAATTGGACTATTCTCATGAGATAGTGACCTAAATCTAACTACATTTGGTTTATGATTACATTGTTTTAAGTATTATTGACTTTTTGGCCACAAGATAGTGTGGAATAGATTCACAATTTTAAGCAATAGTTTTTTAAATATTAAATTTTATGATTTTTTTAAAAACAAATATAAAAAAAATATTATTTTCAAATATAACAAAATAAACTAAAATATTTACTATCCATGTATCATGATAGATAGATAGTTTTCGATCTAAACAGTAAGAGTTAGGTTAATTTTGTTATTGGATGGTTGGATTGATTGAATTCTTTCTATATTTTTGTTGGGTTGGGTCTTGAGTTGAACAAATGTTTTTCGGGTTTACTCAACTTAACCTAAATTACAAACATATCCAAATATTTATATACATATTGGGTTTTTTAGGTAGCCAACTCGACCAACTAAAATTTTCATGTTAGTCCAAAAATTTCCTCCAACCTAACCCATTTACACCCCTAACTCTCGGTTTCTGACATACTTCTTTTTTTTTTTTTTTCCTAGCATTTCAATTTGGTTTATGGTCTCGTCTTCTCGAATATTTTTTCTAAACAACTTAGGAGCTGCCCTCCTATATTTCAATTTCTGTCAACATTTGATTACTATTGTTTTGGCTTTGATTAACTACTCTTTCAGTATGTTCATAACTTGCATACCTGATTCCAATTCAAAACAACCACAAATACATTTGACATGAAATTATATATAGTACATACTTTTTACAGAAGCACCATTTGTGATGCCAATTACAAAGTACAAAAATCTGAATTTCCAGCATCTGGTGATAACAAATACCATGATAAATGAATGTTTACGGATCTTCAATTCAGAAGAATCATCAAAAGGCTCTACTGTTACTACAATTCCTAATACATTGTAAAGGCAAAAACAACATATATTTTGTGAAAATGTGGGACAGAAACTCGGATCATAGTGAATCGATAAATTGCTTAAGGAAAAACTTGAACCAATATACTTGTATCAAAATACTGGCATCTCTGAACTCAGCTAAAATTCGAACAAACAGAGCCAATATTATCTCATTTCGATCCAAAACCGAACCATTTTGCCAAGAAGTTTTTACTCTTTCCACGAGACGGGTTGGATGCTTCTCTAGCTGGTGTTTGAAAAGGTAACGAACTGGGCTTAGCTGCAAGAGAAAAATTAGAGACACATTCTATGTTAATAAAATCTCTTATCTTTGTAGAATGCAAAATGAGCATTGATATGCAAAAGGGATATAGTGAAATAGTGAAATAGTTGCTTTTCACACTTGTACCGGATTTTGGCGAAACCCTGGAAGTTTTGGCAGTTCCAATATCACTAGATTTCTTTTGTTGATTAATTGCATCACCATGGGGTGAGCTGGGTGGTTGATTCCTCTCCTTGATATGCTCTGAACGCCCCATGCCGTTGTTGCTACCTATAGAAAGGTTACAAAATCATATGCAAACACAAACTTGATACAAGAAATTTAATATAAGAGATCAGAACTATGATCAGAATACTTGGATTGCTGCAACAGAGAGAACATGATCAAGAAAAAGTTTATATGCAAAAAACTTTCAAGATGAAAGAATATGAAAGCTTACCATCAATGGGAGGCTTTCCATAATTTTGTATCAACGCATCCAAAAATGAACTCTCCTTTTGAACACGCATCACTAATAGGAAACAAAACCAGGAATAGTTGCAACGTTAATATTTTCTAACAGAGAGAGCCGATAAACACACAAATAGAGGGTAAAACAAAATTGTTGAGGCATACATTGATCATAAAGTCCATTCTTAGAATTTGGGGCTGAGCCAACCAATAGCAACTGAACTGCCTCTGCATCTCTTGTCATGGATGATTGAGACGATGCGTCGAGATTTTTCGTGTCCAACAGGATTCCTGCAAGCTGGAAGACAAGAGACGTGTGTCAGAAGTGAAACCTCAAAGAAGTCTTCTATCAGAATATATTTCAAGAGGATGTACAATTCAAACTGGAGACAAACGAGAACAAACATTCTAAGAAGTTACCAAAAGATTCTTCAACAATGGGGTTTGGAGTAAATGATAGGCATCTTCACAATAGTTATCTGTAAGAATGGTGCACCGAGAGCCAACCTAAGAAACAAATAGGAAAGAATGAGCTTGAAATACAACAACTGGGAGGGACTTCTCAAAACATAATTTACATCAAAAATTTATTTCATCATTATACACTCACCCCATCATTCAACTTAAGTACATCTTGCCCTACCACAAGAATGCTAGTTTGACCAGCTATCATCAGACTTTCTAAGTCCACCTGAGCGCCAAGTAAACATAAGGCATAACAATAACTAAGATTATTACACCAACTATTTGAAGTATACTCAACTATTTATCAAGCATGACAAAAAAAGCATAAGGGGGAATAGTACCTCATCAGTAAAAAGGATTGAGGAAGCATCAAGTCCAAGGTGATAAAAGAGCCAAGCAACCTGACGTTGGTTCCACATTTTTCCCCTCTGCATATTCATCACAGGCACCACAAGACATTCTCGACCGGTCTCGGCATTAGACTGCCTTAATTTGTTCTCAAGTAGCCAAGCATAGCAAATTGCTGCCACCATTGAACTAGTGCCTGCATTGTCAAAGATCAAGAGGTTTCTCAATACAGAACAATAAAGTATCCCCACATCTAGAACTACATGCTTCAACTTCATTCTATACATTTAGAGCATAAAGCACTCACAATCTCTTAATTCTCATAAAAAACTACCATCATTTAATTGCATTTAATAGAAGTAAAATTTCACATTTCAGGAGTTTGGAGTATACTCAACTATTTGAAGGCCCAGAAAGAATGATTTTAACTTCGGCATCAAGCTCCCCATTTGAGATTTGTTGAATCTTGTTCCGCTGTTCTTTGAGGAACCCATTAAGACCAAATTCCAAATCTCCAGAATCATCCCGCGAAAACCCCTTTAGATTGGATTTGGACCTAATCGTGTGAAGCGAAAAAGCCGGCGTTGAGGCCGTTCGTCGAGGCGGGGGATCAGTTAGGGTTTTAGGCGGAGAAAGAAGGGCTTCTGAGGGAGATTTTGGGAGGCGAGAAGGTGGAAGATGGGTGTGGAATCGAGATTTGCGAGGAGTGGAAGGAGGAGGATCGGGGATGGAAATGGCGGGATTGGGGGGTGGCTTGAGGATGTTGGATATCCATTTTTGAACGGCAGAAGCAGGATTGATGAGCTCCTCATCGGCGGTGGAGGAGGTTGAGAAAGATTCCGATTTGTTGCGGCTGTGGCGGACGACTTTGGAGAGGATCTCACCACTGAAGTTGTCCACTGCCCTGTGCCTATTGTTGCCATTAACAAACAGAAACAATGGAGTTTAGCTTAGTGTTCCAACTATTTATACCTTCCCTTTTGTTCCCTGCTTTGTTCAACTTTTGTATATTTTATTTATTTATTAGGTTTAAATGACCTAAATTTTTTATATTGTTTTATTTTGGTTTCTAAAAATTTATTGTTTTATTTTGGTTTCTAAACTTTTGTTTACTGTAATTTTAACGAAATGATGAGGTCAACTTTAATGAAACGTGAGACGATTTTTATATGTAAATGATTAGGTTGTCAAATAATATAATCAATGTTAGGTCAAATTGTTGTTTTATCGAAAAATTCACTTTGACTTCGAGAATTTGATTGTCGCTATTTTGGTGCTCCCCACTTTCTTAACTCATGTTGGATCAATTTCTTCCACATACAATTTTTTTAGTGTCTCAAATTTAGGATATTTTGTGATTTATTATGTTTTTACTTTGTCTCCCAATTTTTTATTTTTTCTTTGGGGTTGTGATTCATCGTGAGAATACTTATATGCAATTTTGTAGAGTTTATTTTATGCGTGAGATATACTATTTATGTTTTTTTAGTTTATTTTACCTTGTCATAGATGTTAACACCGAGAAAAAAGAACAAAATTCGATTTATTTTATTATGTTTTTGTACTGGCAAAAAAAATTATTCAATAAATTAGTCAAATTTTTTGATTATTTGCCAATTTAAGTAATACAATGAATCTAGAGCATAATTATCCAAATATAAAAGCACCGAAGAAAGGTTTTTTTTTTTAAAGTTCATAGAATAAAATATACGTTTCTAAAAGTTTAGTGACCAAAACGAAACAAGATACAAAGTTTGTTAACAAAAAAAAATTTCATAGGAAAACATTTGAGTACATAGTGAAATTATAGAACAAAAATATTCTTTTAACTTTGTTTTTCAAAATTAGGGTTAGATTAAAATGTAATAATAAATCAAAGAAATTCATAGGGATAAATAGTATTTACAAATTAGATTTTCAGAAATAAAAAAACATAAAATTTCATGCTTATCAAATTGGATTTGATCCTAATTATGAATATTGGATAATGTCCTTATCTACTTCAAAAAACTTAAATTAACTAAAACTTACATCATTTATAACTTCAATATCATAGTTTTGATTCAATTTAATCAATAATAAAATAAAATAAAGTATGAGAAAAATAGAAGATTTTTTTTTTTTAGTAATAGTAATGCTATTAAAAATGATTAGGATTTAAATCTCCCACCTTCTGGCGGACCTTGAGAGTGGATCTCTCCGATCTATAATCGACGCCGGAGATCTGCCATTGGCCGCCGCAAACCTCGGCGATCCCACAAGCCGAGCCGGCGAATTACATCGCGAAGGTGAAGAAGCCACCAACCGACGTGCCTCATCCAGCCACTCATCCGTCAATTGCTCGTTTCTACTTCTATTACTCCGATCAAACCATTCTTCTTCGTCTTCATCATCATCATCTTCTTCATTTCCAGTCAAATTATAGGCTTTTTTGTCCTTGTTTACGGCTCCAAAGAACATATCGTTCATAAAATCCGTCAGATCGGGAGCTTGCTGATGAGTCTTGGGCCGAGAATTTGTCACTCTTTTTTGCCCTATTTTTGCCATCTCTCTCGAATTCTCTCTGCTCTGTCTTAATTCCATTGCTCTGAAACCTTAATTTGGAGCTATATCTTCTTAATTGGAGCTTTGAATTACAGGTTTGAGATTGCGAATTTGTTTATTAGTAGTTGAAGGTAAAGGAATTTGTTAATTCATACATAGGAATTATCATTCTGGAGGTGGCGTGGATTTTTTTCGCATAGATCATGGCCGGCCCTTTCGGTCTCTATCTTTTTTGGATGAACAGAATTAGAACTTTTGTCGTAAATACGTGAGAGGTTCGTCTTTTTTCTCAAATGATCCGTTACCACATTCAAAAACATTAATCACATTTTTGTTTCTATTTATATTTATTTTTATTTAAATCGTTCGTGAATACTACTAAGCCAGGTTCATTTTAGTCATGTTGATACCTTTTTGCTCGAGCTCTTGTGATCACTCAACCTTTTCTCAACACCGGTCTTGTAGTTTCACTCTCTCACACTACGCTCTTGCTCTCGGCGACATACTCTATCTATGTCTTCAAAAACACTTTATACTATTGGCTTCTCAAACTTCTATCAATAATGAATAAATAAATAAACTTATGGATCAACTCTCGCCCTCGGTTTTGCATGCCTTTGACATAAATTAAGAACTAGAGGGATATCGAGTGTAAGTGTGCTTTTTTATACTTTGAGGACAATAATGTAAAAAGCAAAGACAAGTAACATTAACTACACAGGTTATCCAACCTAAATTTAAAAGAAAAATATTTGGATGTAGCTATACGACCATCTTTATATAGTCTATTAGTTACCTAATTAAAATTTACCATCGGACAAGAAATTTTGACTTGTTCAAGAAAGAAAACTCTTATGTAAAATGGAGTCGTTGCTAACTTGTGGACTTAACATACAAGTTAGATATATAAGTCGTGTACCCTGTGCACGAATATGTTAATCAGATATGGTATGGATTATGCAAATAGTGCACCACATTCATGATTTAGGTATAAATTCGTTATTTAAAATAATTTTCTCATTAAATAATTTGTTAAAGATTAAATTATTGTTAAACTTAACCAACATTAAAAAAGTAATTAAGAAGTAAATGACAAAAAGTAATAAGAAAGCAATCAATTTGTGTACACAAACTCAAATCCAAATACAAAAGTTAAAATAGTTGGAGATAAAGGGAATATATGCTTTAGCTACAAGAAAGCAATTTGAATGTTCCTTTTTCTTTTGTTAATGAATGAAGTTTGAATGTATTTTAAATTAGGAATTGAATTATTAGCCATTAATTAATTGTTTGATACAATCCATGCTTGTGTTTGGTTTGCTTCTTAATTTATTATTATTATTTTTTTTTGTAATTTTCTCTAATAATCCCATCAACAATAATCCTCGATCGGTGCGTAGGTGGAGTATCGTCGTCGCCCACTTATAACCACCGCCACTTAACTATTGTTTCCCGTTAACAAAATCCATTGCCACTCGCCTTTAAAAACCGTCCTACATCGTCATGATGTTCGTAAATACAAAATTGAAATTATTAGTTCATAATATTCAGTAATCATATTTCATCTACACGTTTTGTTCATTCACTCCACATACTTTCTTTAATTTCTAAATTATAACCGACGTAAAACAATATAAAATTCATTAAATTTTAGTCAACCCGTTGACATTTATATTTTTTTAAACCCACCAAAATAAAAATCATAAAATAGATATTGCCTTTAAAAAAAAAAAGAAAAATAAGGTATGAAAAATACTCTAAGCTTACCAATGCATTGACTTTAGACAAGGACTAATATGAAAATATTTATGCAACTATTGTATTATATGTTATTATGACAATGCATGTACCGTACTCAAATTAAATTATCTATATAAATAAAGTACACCTTGCCATCTTATAACTCTAGATATTATCGTATATTCCTACTTTATTATTTCCTTCTCAAACTAAAATAGTTTACGTCTCAAACACAAACTATTATAATTTAAACTAAAATAATCTACACCACAAACACAAAATATTGGAATCTGACAATAATAATCTAAAACTATAATAACCAATTCATTGCCTCAAACGTCTCGTAAATATATATAAATATTTCTGTCAATTTTTGTTGATGTTTCCATCAATATTTGTTTATATGAGATATTTTTATGGTCTTTCTTCCCTCCCTATCAAATAAGCATGCATGTCATCTTTTCTCACTTGAAAAGAATTGCACCATGAGTTTTTATTTATTTATTATATAATATATATATTAAAATTTCTTTGTCTTAGACTTGCTATTAATGGTATTTTTTTATATATTTGTCAATAATATACCCAATTATTAATTTTCTACTATAAATCCTCAATAAACTTTTTTTTTTCAAAATAATTGTTGTATCCTATAACTACAAATTTAAGTAATTAATATTAAGATCCAAATAACATTTGGATCATAACAAACATAATAATTAATGTGAATAGGAAATAATATGAAACTAATTCAACCTCACAAATTAGTTGTTTTTTTAATTATAATAATTATTATAAAGCATGTCTCTCAATGTTGGTTGTGGTGGTGGGGGATTAAGTTCACAATTGCTAGGAGTTTGATTAAATTATAAAAATAAAGATGTGACGCTCCAAATTTTGACAAACCAAATACCATTGCCCTTTGCCTTTTCCCTATCTGTAAAGCTCAGCTAAGCCCCACCATCTCCTTATTTTCTATTTCCGTTAAAAAATCAATCTCGAGCGCAATAGCATCAGCTAGATCAGATGAACTATATTCTGATTTATTAGATTAATACACTAAATCCAATCAAACCTATGGTAACTAAGTGTGTGTCAGGGACGGATCTATGAAAGGACTTAAGACACGTGTCCCTCACATCGTGTCGTTTTATATATATATATATATATATATATTGATTTTATTATATGTATAAAAATACTGTTTATGTGCAATATAACTAATGCGTGCCTCCAAGTAAGTAATAGAAGCGTGGCATAGTGATCGTATGGGGAAAGGTGAAAGTTTATTCAAACTTGGCATCTTGGTTTTGAATCTACTTTGACTCACCAAATTTTATTGTTTCTTTTTATTTTACCAAATTTTGTTGCTTAATTTTTTTAATATGACTAGATATAAAATCTATATATAGTTATTAATACGTGTAGTTGTTTTAAATAACAAAATTATTGAAAATATTTTATAATATAACAAAATCTTATCATTGTCTTTTTAAAAATATTTACAAATTCTTACCGTCTACTTTCAATACTTACAACCATATCCCTCGTTCTTTTCTAAGCAGATATATTACAATTCTGGACGCCTAACTCAACTTTACATCCTACTTCTAACGCCTAAAATCACATTTTATCCTAATCTTCAGAACACTTAGTTATATATTACTTGACACACTCAACCTTAGTGCCAATTCTTCAAAGCGCGGGTCTCACATTCAATGACTGTCAAAGCTTCAGCAAGCAACGGAGAATAACCCACCGAAATCCTCCTCATACATGCCCCAAGGATCATACCAATTTAAAACATAAAGAACCTTTTGCAATGCACCTATGCTTTAAGATAGTTGTTACCTCAAACGTCCCTAACGATTTTCATTCAAAACTAATAGTAGGAACATTTTTGAATTACTTGGAAATTTAATGGCATGTTTTAAACTTTCAAAAGTTTAAATATTTTAAACCCAAAGTGCAATGGACTTTAAAGGGCAATTTTTATAATTTAGCAAATACATTATGTAGTCCTAAAAAGTTTGGATGTTGGCATGTGTCTTTTCCTTGTCCATAAAGCTCACACTCTCTAAATTTTGCAATCTATTTTGGCCTTTTCAACTCCACAAGTGGACAAAACCCTAAATTCTGAATATTCCACAATCAACAATCAATCTTCTCATTCTGTCCAATCTTTTCCTCCACAAACAATAACATGTGTACAATAATACAGATGTGTAAATCCAAAGTCAACTCACTAAATTAAAACCCTAATTCCCCTTTCAATACTATTTTAAACTCCAAATCATTTCTCCCCTTCTGTCTCTTCAATGCACTTTAGAGCCAAAGCTTCCCCCCTTGATTCTAATTATTTAAAGTATATTCTTCCTTTTAATCAAATACTTCCTCAAATTCCCAACTTGGGCTTCTTTGACTTGTTCTATTCATCACAAATTCTATATAAACCAAACCCAATCCCTTAACTTCTTTTATCAATATCATCATCATCATCATCATCATCAAATCTGAGATTTACTTCACTTTTTGTCTACAACTTTAAAAGGGTTTAATCAAATCAATATGGCTTCAAATGGGTTTCTCTTTGCTGCTCTGTTTCTGTCTTGTTTCTTGGGATTCTCTCTTGGGAATGTCCATTTCTCTTCTCTTCCAAGAACTTTGGAGGTCACTGCTTCACCAAAACCTGGACAAGGTAAGCTAAAACACAAAACCCTTGATTCTTTCATGGAGATCTGAATCAAAGATTCAAACTTTACCAATTGTAACAACTGGGTTGTCTTTTTTTTTTCTTTTTCTGCAGTTCTTAAAGCGGGTGTTGATAAAATCACTGTGACATGGGTTTTAAATGAGACCGTCAAAGCTGGGTCGGATTCGAGTTACAAGAACATCAAGGCGAAGCTCTGCTACGCGCCGGTGAGCCAAGTGGACAGAGCGTGGAGGAAAACAGAGGACGATCTTAAAAAGGACAAGACTTGTCAGTTCGCCATCGTGGAAAAGCCGTACAATCCGGCGAACAAGACGGCTCAAAGCTTTGAGTGGACGGTGGAGCGTGACACTCCGACAGGGACTTTCTTCGTTAGAGCCTACGTTTTAAATTCTGCCGGTGAAGAAGTGGCGTACGGCCAAACCACAGATGATAAAAAAGGAACGAACTTGTTTCAAATTGAATCGATTACTGGTCGTCATGTTTCATTAGATATTGCCTCTGTTTGCTTCAGTGCTTTCTCTGTGGTGTCGTTGTTCGGATTCTTCTTCATCGACAAGAGGAAGGCCAAGAAGGCGGCGGCAGCGGCGGCGCCGGGGCAGTAAGTTAAGAAAGGTGGGAACTTGCTCCGTTTTGAGTTACCTTCTCAGCTTGTGACATCGGTGATCTTCTTGATCAAGAATAGACTTTATGAGTTTCATTATTGTTATTATTTTTTTGAAGTCTTTTTGCATTTACTGTAATTTTCTAGGGGAAAAAGGAATCAGATGTGTTGAGAAAAAGAAGGGTTTGGTATGATATGACATATGGTGGAAAATAAAAGTGTACTAATGTGTTTAATGTTGATGTGGAGATTTTAATGACAATATTTGAATATTTATTGGGGTAAATTCATGGCACAATAGATTGTGCTATTAACTTAAGATTATGAAACTTCAAAGTTTTTTCATTTTGTTTTTTTAGCGACAAAAGTCTATAATTAATCACTTTAACTACATCACAAACATATGAAATCTAGCGCGCACTACATATGCGATGATCATCTTTATTACGATTTTTGCTATAAAATACATGATCCGTACTCTAACTAATTACTAGTTGAATCATTAATCATAAACGTACATGTGAAAGAGTTCTTCCTAGAAATGACTAACTTCATTACTAATTGAAAGGTCGAAATTCAAATTTTCTTTTACTTACTGCTACCAAAAAGGAAGGACAAAAAAAGAGTCAAACCTTAAAAGCTGGCGGAAGACAAGTGGCTTATTGGTGATAGGTTTCTAAGTAGAAATTTGAACACCTAATGGTAGCAGTAGCATTTATCAATATTGCGTCTACCATCATCTATTTTCTTTCAATACTACTCTACAGAGGAAATGATGTATATTTAATATATTTAATGATGTACCGATTTAACCTTCATCCAAAATGAACACCTAATTTGAAAAAAAATTTCAAATTTAAATGCAAGATCCAACAGTTAGGATATGATCATAACTACTAACCATTGTAAAGGGGGTAGTTGCTAGTGTCATAAAAAATTACGAAACCATTTGTCAATGGCTCCTCAGCCAGAATCTAACTTAAAATTTCAAAGTTTTCCTTTTTCGAATTGTTATATACTTTATGATCATGGAATATATACATCATAAATGAGTTATTATGAAGAAGTTAACGGGTCTGTAATGCAGCCATTCTCATGGTCACAAGTTTGATCTGAATCGAAAAGCATTTTAGAGCTGCTCATCCGGTCTGTGGCAGTAAGATATAAACCATCATTGTACACATCGACATATCCAAAAGCGTCGGTGCCAGGGGGGCACTCGAGGGCGGCTTCAAGAACCCTATGATGTATTCCATGGGAATCAATTGCATATCCACCTTTATGATCATGTCCAGCCAGGCAAACTTTGACACAATTGTATTTGTGTATCAGGTCCATTACTTCGTCGTAGTTCCATAAAAGTGCTGCAAAAGATGTTGCCCCAGGATCAAGGGGCAGATGACAACAAACAATCACTTTTTGTTTTAATTGTGTTGCTTCCTTAAGTATACCATCTAACCATTTCAATTGTTCTTTACCAACTCCTCCATTGAACATAAGGTATCTTCTTTCTAAGCCAACCAGTCCTGATGGGCTATTCTTATCTGCATTTGGGTTTCTCTGAGATAAAATTTTAAGGGCCTCCACTGATTTTGGATGGTCCCGAGGCCAACCAATAACACTTATATCGTAGCCATCAAGTACGACGAATCTGAAATTCGGAGTAGGTGAGAAGTCGTAATAAGCATGACCTCCATCATGATTTGGAATCTTCAGTAATGGAAGTAATTCTTTGCGAGGAAGATTGTAGAGGCAATGGTTTCCAATCATATGATATACCAGACCATTAAAATTATCAAATTCACTAACAACTTTCTTAATAGAGCTGATAGATTGGTCCTTGGGGCAAAATCCATCAACAATATCTCCAAAGTTTAGGACGAATTTAAGCTTTTGGTGGTTGTTCCAGCTTTGAACTGCCCTTTTCAGCACAAGAATACTATGTCGATAATAACGAGGAATGCCGAGGAATGAGCGACCATCAGGAATATCAGCATATTGAACATCGGAGATAACACCGAAAGAAAATAAAGGCTGTTTTCCTTGAATACTTCCTATTCCATTTGCAGATGCCATATCGTAGAAAACAGTTGAATCCTATGACAAAAACATGAACTATAAGAATAAGATGCCATAAGATAAGTTATTGAAGAACAGATAACAGGTTCCACACATTCGAGAAATGGTCACCATGCGATCAAAAGAACCAGCTACCTACAATGAGAGAGTTTCCTATGGCTATGCCAACTTTTAGGAAGATAGAAAAGAAAAAAATATATATGTCTCGCTAACAAATGGAGGTCTACATTTAATAAGTAAAGCTTAACAAGGCAAAAATAGGTAGAATAGGATAAAATTTATTGATAAACGGTAAACCTTTCCATTTATCACCATGGTCCTCTTCTACTGAACAAAAATGTTACCACCTGGTTATGACTTGCTTATGTATCTCAAATCTAACAACAGGCACCATGTGCATTTTTTAGAGCATGGCTGTTCTAGTAGGCCAGTCTGTTTTCATACCGAAATAGCAAAGCCTTAAGCCTGCTACATTATCTAGGTTTTTCTTTATTTCTTTTACCTCTTTGTGGGATTTTGTTTTTCATTTGAGGTGGGGGTTATGAATAAAAGAACAATAATAGAAAAAAAAAAAAAAGAAAAAAAAAAGATGTCTTTTCCTTTTCCTCAATGGGATTTCATCTGTTTTTAAAGATAAAAGAAAGAAGCATAGAAAATTAGCGAAGGGAGCTTGTTCTCAAGACTCCATACTTGGCATAACAATAAATAAACTATCGGGCAACCAAATGAGCAATAAGAATTGGAATACGCATATTCTTTTATATGAAAATCTCCCCGAGCAACTGGTCAACAGTCAACACTCTTCTCTCCCAAATAAAAAATAAGACCGTGAAAACAAAATGTTAGAGATAGAGATCAACAGAAGTCTGGATCAATACTATGGTGTGATATTCAAAGGTTTTCTGATAGGAGTTGTCAGATGTAACACTTGTGGAAGAAGAAAGAGTTATGAACTAGAAGCGTCCTAGTCATTCGCCAAATTCATGTATAAAGCCACCAAAACCTTCGATGCAGTTTTTCTTTCAAGGAAAAGTAGGCACAAAAGGATTTCTTTTAACTTGATAAAATAGATCAACATCTACATGTTAGAAAACATGGAGTTCAATCATAAAACCAATTGACAATGAAAGAGTTAACTCATGTATAGTATAAAGATTATGAGGTATCTTGATTAAGGTAAGATCCTAAACGTACTCTCTTAAGATAGTGCCTCTCTGAGCCACCAGTTTTAATTAGATTCCAATTCTTTTTAGGCCAAATACTCATTTAGGGGGTTGATATCATATTCGATAACATGATGTTCCATCTTAAAAATCAATTGACAAAGAAAAGAGTAGTTCATATTTGAGGTCTTTTAATGAACCTGGAAATCTGGGATCTCAACACTTCATGAAAACAATCTTGCTATCCAAACTACTACCTTACATTCACTAGAATGTTGTACATTGGTTCAAAATTAAACCCCAACCCAACCATCAATCAGTAACATCAGACATAAATAACCCAAGCATTCTAAAATCTTGTACTAATAACTAAACAGAACAACCAAAAGAAGTAGAACCCATATCGTGAAAACCCTAAAACCGAAAAAAAAAAAGACATCAATCAGATAGTAGGTTCACAACCAAGGTGTTTGAACTGGAGAAAGTTCAAAATGCAGCAACATATCGATCAATAAACCATTCAGCTCGAAACACGAAAGCAGAAAAAATACGGAGGGAAAGTCGTAATTCAAATTACCTGATTCCTGAGAAAATTGAAGAAGAGAAAAGAAAAGTAAAAAAGATTAACAATGGATGGTTGAGGGAAAATTCGGTCGGAGGAATTGAAGAAATTGAATGGGAGAAGATGATGAGTTATATTATATATAATTATGAATACGGCGAAATTTAGCTGGTGAGGGTAGTTGTTAAAATTCATGTGACGGAAATAGCCTTAAATAAATACTTAATGACTATATTGTCCTTTGACTAACTATTACGTGTCGGTTGAACACGTGCTTACGTGGTCCAATGAAACCAACGAGGTCCTTTTTTTTTTTTATCGGGGAATAAATGAATAGACTAGGCAGCGGCAAGGCACGAGTTTTTTGAGGTTTTTTTTTCGAATATTGGAAAAAATAAATTATTTACAATTTATAGAAAGAAAAAAAAACCACTAAAAACAAAAATCAAATAAAAATCAAATAAAAATCAAATAAAAATCAATTATAAATATTTTGTAAATTTTTTTATTTTTATAATTTTTCAGTTATTTTCTATTATTAATTTTTATTAGTTGGTGGGTCCCACAAGTTATTTGATTCCTGTGGCCTTTCTCTATACTTCACGTGCTAATTAAATTAAATAGGTCTGTTCTAAGTTTTGGATCTTAGTTTTCAAAATTGTCATTAATAACTTTTTGTTGAAGTTTCAATTTTCAAGATGATCGAAGTTTATTAAAAATTCCTTAGAATAGTTTTTTTCGATTCATCTCATCAACCATCGAAATTTACCTAAAGATTAAATTTTTTTAATCCAATCAGTTGTTTTTTAATTTTCTGATCAAATCTCGAGTAGTAATTTGATTATCTCTACAAATCTTATATTAAATTTGTCTATCATTTTTCAAATCTTTAGCCTAACTTTTGTTTTTACAATGATATAAATTTTCAAACGAATTTATTAATTATGATTTTTTAGATGGATCTCAAGTATAGTGTAATTTTCAAATCTTGGAAAAGATGAAATTTTGCGAAAACTTAAGACTTGAAAAGATATAAAGAATTCATGTTAATCTGCCGATTTCACCGAAAATGCTCAAATATAAAGAATCTCGGTATTAATCCGTAGAAAGTTCAAAATCACAATTTTTAGTTTCAATTCAACTAGGTGAATATTTGAATTTAATACTGGAATAAGTTATAAAAATTCTATCCATTTCTCACCTTTAGAGATCTATACTTTGTTAAAAGATTATAGAGAAGACACTTTGAAGCACTTCAAACCTTGATCCATTTCAACTAAGTGTTAGAACAATAAAATAATATAAAATTTTATAGGCTTCTCCTCTGTCCTCCACAGTTTTTCATGAGAACAGATGAATATCCCTCCATGAATTCAATAAGGTAAATAGAGCCACAAGAAGAAAACCAATGAATAGTGCATTATAATATAACAGAGTCAAGAGATGTAACAAATCTATATAAAAAATTAGATATAACATTATATCATATGCTATATCAACTTCAGCTACTGGATTTGGTACTGATTAAACATTTTATATGAGATGATATATAAATGGTTGTTATTGCTATACAGTGGATGTCATTTCATTCCACTTTAAACAACTAATATGATGATGGTAAAAAAAATATTGAAAACAAACTCAAGCTTTAAATTAAATATTCTATACTACAGCTATTTTGCTATGAAGGGAAAAACTTAGCTCAGAAGAGAGAATCATCCTTGGAAGAAAGAGTCTGCATATTTTCCAGGCTCAACAGTAGTGGATGAGAAGAATATCAAAATGGCATGGTTTGGTCTTATAAAGCATGATTTGACTTGCTAAATTGTCCCCATTCTAATGCCGATTAACTATCTGATGAACAAGTTTCTCTGGCAGCTGTTTTGCAGCCTGAAAAAAGATCCAGTGAAGGAGAATCCAAATATCAAGTAACCTCATGCAAGTGAATATAGAGGAGGAAGAACAAACCTGGAAATCTCTCATGTGCAAAATTGGTTCGCAACCGATATCTGCAACTGATTTTCCAGTTACTGTGTGCAGTTTGAATCTCTTGGCTTCGTAAGCTGATATTGCACTTTTGTTATCGGGTAGATCGTGACAAACTTTCATGAGAGAGCTGAGAGAATTCATCTGGATAATTGCAAACGAGATGATGTGAGAATTCGAGACAAGGTTTCATTGCAGAATGATTATGCTAAGAGAAAAAGGAATTCAACATTGCAGTAGGTTAGATTTCTTTCTAGTAACCGGAAGAAAAACACATGTTACTCATAGTATACAAGTTTGATTAGATCAATTAGCACAACTTCTCCATGATTTGCCTCCTGCCAATTCTACTAATAAGAAAAATTTATGTATCTTCATATCAATACTTCCCTTTTGAAACAATTCTTGTTTGCCTCTCTCAAGTAAGGTAGAACTCCCCCCGATTCAATTCCTTGTTCCTCCATCACTTGATTTGCAAACTCCTTGCTCTAGAATGTACATTTCATCCCAACCTGTCTTTTTCTGATTCATTAGCGTTGGAACCATGTACATTCATACAAATCTATTTTTTCCCCATCTCATCGGTCATTCCAGATCTTTTTTTCTGACATGAGTCTGATGACTCTGTTTTTGGCAATTCATCATGCCGATAGTCTAAGTTTTGGATCCAGTTAAAAAACGAAAAGCGAAACAGAACATAGAAAGACAAACGGAAACAATGTTATAAAGATAATTCCAGAAGCCTAAAAGCCTTTCCCTGAGCCAAACTCAATACGAACACTCAGATGATGATAATACTCCTCATAGGCATATTCTCATTCATAAGAACTTTCTAGTAACAATTCTCTCTAATACGTTCTCAGCACCAACATCAACTATATTAGTGAGTCAACCCATGGCATAAGCACACTCATGGATGAGAAGATGACAGCAAACTGACCAAAGAAAAATTTGACTTATCTAAGAAACTAACTAGCAAACCAAGGACATCATTTAGGCTAAGTTTTCTCCCTCCAATCAGTTTGAGGGAAACGAATTGGTTTTAGTCAGGATTCCCTATTTAAAACTGAAACATGCTACAAATGCTCCCCTCACAACATTATCAGATCGAACGAATGAGAATACGATTGCATTGGTTCATAAAATTACTGTAAATACTAACCTTCATGTATGGACATGATGCACAGCCACCGTGAAGAGAACATCCCTCCCCACTGGAAACTCCAGGGACTACAGGTAAATTGATCTCACCAAGTACAACCGATTTTTGGCCTGGGGATGAACTTGATGACGTTTTTGTCAATGAATCTGAAGACACAGGAAAGACAATCTCCACATTGATCTTTGCTCCTCCAGAAGTGGATTTTGCAGAATTTAATAAATTACGAACGGCTGCCACAATTGAAGTAATCATTCCAGATTCTGTTCCCAACACGAATTGTAAATGTTCGTTTACATTTCTGTCTAAAGCTTCTTGCACCCTTTGTTTTATGAAATCTAATATGTTCTGGGTGGAACCTACAATTCCCATTCCTCTTCTTTTTGCTTCCATCGCTAAAGCAAACATTTCTCCAGGGACTTCAAAGTGAGCGGTAAGAAATGCATCACAATACATTTCATTTATCTTCTCCACAACTTCATGCCCGAAAAGATGATGTACAATGCACGTACCTTCCTGAAATTAGAAAACGTCGATTATGTCAAATCACAACAATAATCTAGAGATCAAATAGGCAGTGAAGGTGCTGGGAATCAACACAATCTGGGAGAAAAGATATTAGAAAAAGGTGCCAAAATCAATGAAGATATCATAATCCAACAAAACACTTGAGAGGCTCAAGATTCGTACATGCATGTTCAATCAAAGCCTACGGTTAAGAGAAAGGGTGTAGAGAGAGCAAGTACACGTTCCACAAAACCTGATAATAGTGCAGACGAGGGAGCAATGATCTAATTGAGTCCCTATTATGTTTTGGATGAACTTTTGCAATTTCTTCATCTGTCATCTTGGTCATCTGCTGCAACAGTTCTACAATATTTGCACCCATGTAGGAATCAGGCCCATACCAAACATTTAATTCTGGTACTTGAGCAAAAGCCTGTGACAAAGCAAAGAAAGATGAACATTAAAGAGTTATGGAGATTCCCATTTTATTTTGAAGTTGATTTTACTTGCTGCTAAAAGACTAATAAGAACCTGAATGAATAAAATTTAAAAATGAGTCAAATATTTCTACCTGCAAAATTGTGGGCATTACATTTGAAGAAGTACAGGTAATTGTTGGAACAAGCTCATGAGCATAGGCTTTAGTTTCTAATGATGTATTTATATAGATAACATGCAAGGAGGGATAGTCCTTTGAAGCCATTTCAAGATAATTCATATAAGAAGGTGTAGCTGCAGCATCGGCCAAAGAACAACTGATCAGTTCATCAGACATTCTATACACACCTACCTGCATATATGGAATCATTATCAATACCTTTTTCCACCACTAAATACTTAGAGCGGCAAAATCTAAATTAATCAATAGAAGGCCAAAAAATGCATCGTGATGTAATGTGAACAAGTTTCATCCATTTTCCATAAACAGGAAGGTTAAAAAGCAACTTCTTTTGGAAAAAACCTTTGAACTAGAGATGATACTAGACTATTACAATTGTTTCTGTTTCAAAAAAAAAAAAAAAAGATACTAGACTATTACAAAAGCTTTAATACTTCATAAAAAGGAATCTTGTGAAACATCAGGCATGGGAAGGTTCAGATATCAGGAACAGCCTAACAGGAAGCATGCTTTCGAATGAATTACAGCTTGAGTTACTTTAACTGTCAGCAGTTCATCTTGTATCTAGAGATAACAATGAAAGGTTAAGAAGAAATTTGGGAGGAAGAAGATGCACCTCTCCAAAGCCAGCTTGATCAAGAATTGCACGCACATTTTCTGACATGAAATCTACACCAAGTACTGTTACAAATTGGCATCCCTCTTTAGCCATCTTGACAGCCATATCTGCCATTACCAATGAATCAGATATATAAATGTGGGGCCATTCCTTCTGGGCAGCAGTTAAGACCCCTTGGACTTCAGGATCCATGTAAAAATGTGCAACAACGCCAATCTTTTTCTCCTTCAGCACTTTGACAAGCTCTTTCACCGTAGAATCATTTGGAAACAAATATCTTGCCTGGAAACAAATTGAATAAATGTATTGCTACCAGAAACCAATTTCAAGAAACAAGGTAAAATTCAAACTAATCACAACGAAAAACCGATATACTATCATCCAATTCTGCCACCCATAACAAAGTATCATCAAACCAAACAAAATACTAACTTTCTCCAAAAGTCATGACACACAAACCCCACTACAGTGTAACATGTCTGATCCATGTTCTAAAGATATGCACGTGCTCTAATGTGCTAAATATATATATTTTTTCCTGTCTCCACATAATAGGAATGCACAGAGAACGAAGTCCAATAAGCACTAATAGTTTTTTTTTTTTCAACTCCAAGAATATTGTTTAAAGATTTTGCTAACTTTTATACTAAAACTACTTTGTTTATCCTTCATAGTTAAATGTCTTTTTGCTTTTCCCTTCGCCATCATCTATACAAGTATTTAAGGTTTAATTAATCCATAATCCATAATTTATATTAAATGTCCAGTAACCTGGGCTTCGGCATAGCTTCCTTTAGCATGAATTCCATCAGCAGTCACAATCAAAGATGGAAACGGCTCAAATGGAGATTTCCCTTCAAGCTCAGCAATCAAAGCCTTCGTTTTCTTTTGCATACTAATCAAAACGTTGTACCATGTATTCACTCTCGATCGTTCTCCACCCGTCAATCCCACATTCAAAGCAGCCAAATCGTCTGTTTTTAACCGCAAAACATCCTCAGGCATCGCACCATCAAGCACCGAAACTAAACACGAACAAAACCCTTTAGAGATCTCCGAATCACTATCCGCAGCAAACCTCATCTTGCCCTCTTGATCAATCCGCACCTCCAACCACACCTGCGCCGTACATCCCATGACCCGATTCGAGTCAAGTCTCGCAGTGGCATCTAAAGGAGGAAGAAGACTCGCATACCTTAACAACCGCTTCACTCTATCAACCGGCTCTGATATGGACTCGAACTCCTCAATCAGACGCTGAAGCTTAAAAGAGACGAGCTCAGTAGTAGAAGAGGGAGAGAGGGTGACAGCAGAGCATGAGAATCGAGAGTTGAGACTTGGGGTATTGGATTGAGGCGATTGAACACATCTGAGAGTGTCGAAGAACGGAATAGGAGCCTTTTGAGTGAGAAACTTAACATGGGTAGACTTAGAATTAGGTTTCCAGCAAAGAGATACAACAGAATAAGGGGTAGCTCTACTTGTCTTAATCGCAGAGAACTCCATTGCAAGAAGAGAAGTGCAGAAAGGTAGAGAGAATGAAGAGAAGGATAAAGGGGAAGAGGTTAATTAATAGGTTGGGGGCTTAAAGCGCGATCCTCGAGGGAAAAGCACAAGAAAAGTTCGACACGAAAAGCAGAGAGAGAGAGAGAGAGAAAGGCAGAGCCATTAATTAAATGGAAGGTCGAAATCCCAATTCGCAGATGATGACAATGGCTGCTCCACTGATTTTGTTAGAGCCAATAATGCTTCAATTTTAATGGGTAATCTTCAGATTTGAAGGTGTTAAGTAAAGGAAATGGGAAATTTTAAAAGTACTGAAGTGAAAATTGTAAAGAGATGAAGAAATGAGAACAAATTGCAATGTGTAATCTTCAGTTCATTCGGATGCTGGCTCCTCAGTAAGAGAGAGAGAAAAGTGAAGAGCAAAAGGCGCCATGGACATGGAAAACGAAAGCGATGAAGAAAAAGCAGAAACAAATTGTTGTTCATCTTATGGGGATGGCCCACTGCCACTGCCACTAGCCTTCGTCAGTCAATTGTATTCTGCCACGTGTCCTTCACTTTTGCCCTTGGGAACGGAAGTCTTTTGGTTGATTCACTGATTTGGTATTTATTGCATTTTCCATTTTCAATTTAAAGTGGTGAAGTTTGTGAACCTATGTGAGCTCTTTGAGTTAGACTTCAACTACAACCTACGAACCGCATAAATTGTGGGTAGGGGTGTGCACGGTTCTTAGTTCGGTTTTGGGTCAAATCAAGGATCAAATTGAACCTTTCAGTTTTCTTACACATTGAATCATTGAAAATCGAGTTTCATCGATTTTAGTTGTTGAATCGAACCAATTTTCTTCGATTTAAATTGGTTCGGTTCAGTTCAAACTGTTTCGAAAAAAGAAAAAAAAACATCAAATCATTCTTTAAGTTGTGCATGAGCCTAAAGAAAAAAAATTATAACAAAAGGTTTTGGGCTGAGTTTTTGTAAGTTAGTATATATATTTTTATTAATATAAATATTGACATAATTAATATAATAGATTACGGTTCATTTCGGTTTTTCACGGTTTTTAAGGTGGTGAACCGAAGACCGAACCGAACCTATCGGTTCTATTACTTAGAAAATCAGTGGTTCCATATTTTTTAATAAAACCGAACCGAATCAAGTGATTTGGTTCGGTTCGGTTCGTTCGTCGGTTTTTCTCGGTTTTTGCACACCCCTAATTGTGAGGGGTGAGAGATGTTGGGAGATCAGGCTAGTTGAGGGCGGATCGCAAGAGCTGCTCGATGAGAGGGGGATGTTGCTTGCCATCCAGAGAAGATTGGGGTTGGTTTGGGGGCGATTGTTTAGGATGGGTGCAGCATTTTGGTGGCCGCTCAATCTCCCTTTTTGGTGAGATTTTTGTGTGCTGGAGTGGGTGAAACTGTGACTTTACTTTTCGATCTTCGTTTTGTAGCTAAGAAGAAATTTTCTTCGTTTTGGATCGAGTCTGATGCTGAAGTTGTGAAAATATTTCATTCGTTAAGTTTTGCTTTATCTCCTTCTGACGTTATGTGTGCTTAAATTTATGATTTTATGTGTAAACTAAACATTGTGGGCTTTAGTTTTGCACCACGTTTTTGTAATAGGGTTGTTCGTAATTTGACGATCCACAATTACCCATGAAAGATCCAAGCCCAAGACATCCCAAAACTGGGTGGCTCAAATGAAAAGTCAAAACCTCGAGTGTTGGATCAAATAGATTGGACTTGGTCTCCATCACCAAAAGAAGATAATATCCTAGATGAACTTGATGCCTACAACCTCTAATTTAGAGAATTACATACCAATGTTGATAGCACGGTATCACATGTCCTAAAGCAAATGTGGAGTAAGAAATATGCTTAGTGCTTAAACTAAACATTTCCAATACTAATTTAGACATCAAAATATTCTCTTGTAGGCCGATCACACTCGTAAGTTCAAATTAAAGAAGATTCATCCATGAGCCCAAGGCTGCAACCTAACATAACTTTCTCACTGTTAGCCTAGAAGGAATCCAAGTTTAATATGGTTCATAGAATGTATCATAATACTACAATGATCTGTTATTATTTTCTTGAGACAAAGGAAGACAGAGATCAGATACAAATCAGGAACAGTTTCTTCAATGATTTTCAGCTGTTAGCCTAAACCCACAAAATAAAACATAACCAGAAACCAAATTACATCAATTAACATAACACATCAAACAAGTAGTAGATTAAATTGAACATGTTATGGGCTTAAGAAAAAGGGGATGTTTCTTGACAAGAGCAATCCCCATATCTTCACTCATATCCATGTCTTTAGCCATCATAGTGTCATCAGCCAGCTTCCAATCAAACCACTGTAAAAGGTTAGCCAACACATACTCGATTGAAGCAAAAGCAAAATTCATCCCTGGGCAGATTCTTCTCCCAGCACCAAATGGTAGGCAATGACACTCTTGTCCTTTGAAATCAACTGGATTGTTTATAAATCTCTCTGGGATGAACTCCTCTGGATTTTCCCAAATGTTTGGATCTCTTTGAATGGCCCAAACGTTGAAAAACACTCTGGTTTTCGATGGAATACAGTAACCTCCAAGCTTTACCATTTCAGATGTTTCTCTAGGTAACAATAGAGGAGCTGGTGGATGAACCCTTAGTGATTCTTTGATAACACATTTTAGATATTCCATTTTAAGGATATCATTGTCATCTATCTTTGTCTTTTTTCCCACTACTTTTCTTACTTCTTCTTGTGCTTTCTTCATCATGCTTGGATTTCTTGCTAGCTCTGCAATTGTCCATTCCAATACTGATGCAGTTGTATCTGTTCCAGCTATAAACATATCCTGAAACAATCATAGGCTAAGAAGCAAGAATACATATATAAGACACGGATATGATGCATGACTTTGTCATATATGTAATGACTTAGTATAGGTAAGAAGTTTTTGATGCATGTCTAATAAATGTTGGTTTTATTTTAAACTTGTATAACTAGTGTCTGACACATCTATTGTACTAACAAGTGTCAGAGTGTCTAAGAGACACTGACACACTAATCAACCTAAAGTGTCTGCGCTTTTTAGATGATATATCTATGTAAGTTGTGTAGGAAGGAAAAATACCTCTAACACTGATTTTAGACTTTCTTGAGTAAATTCAAAACCAAGATCATCCTTCTGTTGAACTTGGAGAAGAATGTCCACAAAATCTTCTCTGTCACTTTGAAAATCATCTTTCTTCTTTGTCTTGTGTTCTGCAATAAACTGTTCAAGAAAAGCATCAAGTGCACCAGAAGTTTCTTTCAATTTCCCTACCAAGCCAGTGATATTGTCAACCCATCCAAAACCAGGGAAAAAATCTCCCACACTGAAAGCCACAACTAACTTAGCCATCTTTCTTGTTAGTTCACCAAATCTACTCTTTCCATTTTCATCCTCAAACTTCTCTCCAAATATACATCTTGAAACTATGTTATTAGAGGTTGAGGTAATCAAATCACTAAGATTAACAGATACACCTTCAGATCTGGCTTTATGTACCTTACTCACCAAGATTTCAACTTCTTCTTCCCTCACATACTGAAATCCTTGTACTCTTCTCTGACTTAGAAGTTCAAGAGTGCAAATCTTTTTCAACCCTCTCCAGTATTCTCCATATGGAGAAAAGCCAACATCTTTGTATCCATAGAAAAACAAATTGGCTGCTGTTGATTTGGGTCTGTTAGAGAAAGTAATATCATGATTCTTGAATATCTCTCTGACCATATCTGCTGAGGAAACCACAAGAGTTGGAGTGGATCCCAGTTGTAGAAACATGAGAGAACCATACTTTTTAGAGAGATCTTGAAGAGATCGATGAGGATATCTGCCCAATTGATGAAGGTTTCCAATTATTGGTAGCTTTGGTGGTGATGGAGGTAAGTTCACTCTTTTGGGTTTAAACAATAACTTGAGGAAAAGAAGGAATAGTATGAAAAATACAGAGAAATTCAAGAGATTGAACTGATCCATATGATTGTCAAGTAGGTAGATCCATCTTTTCTGGATTGGTTGAGCATATATTATATGGTTCTCATTTTCATTTGAATAAAAAATTACCCATATCCTGCCTTGTGGATTTATTGATATTAAACTTTGATTAGACCATTTTAATATTACAAAATGTATCACACCCCTTCATTTAAATAATAAGTCAGTGTTGGTTTGACCTTGTGGAGTGATAGGATAGCTGTTCCTTGTAGTGTAATCTATTGAGAATATCAGCTAAGCAAAGTGGTGGGAACACAGTATCTTATTAATTTTATTGATATAATAGAAAGAGAGTGTGATTCCAAAGATCATACATGCTATAATTCTTTTAAATTAACTAATAGACGTTAGTGCAAATTAACTATATTTGATCAATGAAATTAAGATCTGTTATAATTCAATTTCATTTCATAGTCTCTCAGTACTTTCATATACATTCAAATTTATTTCATTCACCTTTCTTGCTCTAATTCAGAAAGGGAGACAATAAAGTTGATAATGTTTACAATGACACAAACTAAAAGTTTTCCGATTGTAACATTAACATGGTTCAACTGATATGGTATGGTATCGGCTTGAGATGCAAGGGGATTTTCTTGCAAACAGTGAGTCCATTTTCTTCTTCAACATCCAAAACAGAGGCATCAGGAAGCTTCCAATCAAACCAATAAAGAACATTTGCTAATGTAAACTCAAATGAAGTAATAGCAAAAGATATTCCAGCACACTTTCTTCTCCCACTCCCAAATGGAAGGAACTCAAAGTCATGACCTTTATAATCAATACAGTTCTCTATGAATCTCTCTGGGATGAACTCATTTGGGTTTTCCCAAGTCATGGGGTCTCTTTGAATTGCCCAAACATTCACAAAAACTCTGCTTTTTGATGGAATTGTGTAGCCTTCAATCTCAACATCTCCCACTGATTCTCTAGGCACTAATAAAGGAGCTGGTGGATGTAATCTCAGAGTTTCTTTTATCACATAATGAATATACTCCATCTTTTCTATATCTCCCATTTCAATCTTTGCCTTATTTCCAACTATTGTTCTGATCTCTTTTTGGACTTTCTTCATGGCTGCAGGGTTTCTCATCAGCTCTGTCATTGCCCATTCCAAACTTGTTGCTGTTGTGTCACTTCCACCTACAAACATATCCTGCAATTTGGGAGACAAAAATGGCTTCAGGTTAGAGCCTTTCAAAAGTGATTTTGGTCATTTTAGTCTTATCTTTCAAAAGAACAAACCAGTAGGATTGCTTTTAGTCTATCTAGACTAAAATCATGACAGTCAAACATGTCATTCTGTTGGAGTTGCAACATAATATCCACAAAATCCTTTTCTTCATTAGATTTACCAATACTCATCTTTGTCTTATGTTCTTCAATGATCTTATCAAAGAATTGATCTAATATTTTTGAGGTTGCTTTCAGTTCCCTAATGAACCCTCTGACTACATCAACCCATCCAAAAGCAGGGAAGAAATCCCCAACACAAAATGCTGCAATTAACACCAAAATCTTTCTTGACGCATCTCCAAATCTACTCTTCCCATTTTCATCCTCAAATTTATCTCCCAAAACACATCTTGATATTATATTGGTCGAGGTCGACCCGAACATCTGTTTAAGATTCGCACACTCGTCGTCACGACTTTTGCGACGAATCCTATCAACAAGCAAACCAACTTCCTCATCTCTCACATATTGAAAGGACTCCACTCTTTTGGCACTTAAAAGCTCAAGAACACACATTTTTTTGGCCTGTCTCCAATACTCTCCATATGGAGAAAAAGCCATGTCTTGGGATCCATAGAGCAAGAGATTTCCTGCTGTGGTTTGAGGCCTATTGATGAATTTAAGGTCATGGGTTTTCATTACTTCTTTAGCCATTTTTGGTGATGAAATCACTAGAGTTGGGGTCTGGCCTAGCTTTAAGAACATGAGAGGCCCATATTTCTTGGAAAGGGCTGCTAGAGATTGGTGGGGCAAGGCTCCTAGCTGGTGAAGGTTGCCAATGATGGGCAGTTTTGGGGGAGAAGGAGGGAATTTGGTGATCTTTTTGGTGCCTCTAAACAGCTTCAGCAAAATTAGGAAGAAGAAGAAGAAAAAACAAAGAGAGAAAGAGATGAGATTGAAGTGAAGGGTGTCTCCATATGGAGCTTGATCCATTATGGAATGTGGGTTTCAGGGATTTTGCAATTTCTTCAAGCTTTATTTATGAGGAAACGAAGGTTAAAGCTGATCCATGCCACATTTGATTTGGTAGATGAGTATGATTAGGTCCAGTCTAGTTAATCATTTGTCACGTCGTTGTTAATATTATTATTATTTTAGATTTAATATTTTTTTATTCTCATCAAATTTCTTATCTTAAAAGATCAATGGATAAGAATCTCATCTTTTCTTAATTAATTATCAAGTATATTCTTTAAATATATTTCTAGTTTAGATAGGTTGAAAATCTCCATCAAAATTATAGAAGGTGATAGAAAATCATTTTTATAATCAAATATAATAATTCAAATTCATTTTTAAATATTTAAAAATCACTTAAAAAGGTTTGAAGCCAAACGTAAATAATATATTTTTTTAAAAAAAGATCATTACTCCAATTATTACTTCCAAACACTGTCGACATGTTAAATTATTTTAAGCCATCTTGGAACTACAAACAAAATAATTATAATGATAATAATAATAAATGATGAATTATTGGAAAGGGTAGGGATTTCATTATTTCTTTATTATTTGTAAAACATAATTCAAATATAAAACCTTATTTTAGAAGGGGCCAAAATTATTTGTAGTTGACCAATTTTTTTTTTTTTTTTTTTTAATATTGAGTAATACTATGAAGTTGATATATCTCTTCCACCCACAAATGAAAACATAAAATTTATATTTTTTAGAATAAAGAAAATTTTATTATGTGATAATTTGTGATTGAACATTTGAGTAAGTGTTACAAAAATGAATGCATCCCTAGGCATAACCACAAAAATTATTTACAACATAATAAATTTTAAATGGACAGCTATATAGGCTACATAAATATAGATGCGACAATATTTTTAATCTTGTCTATTAAAAATATACAATTTATTATTTTAACAACTATAAAAAAATTGATATAGTAGTTAAAATGAAAATAACTCAACTGACATAAAAATTATTATTTTATTCACATAGAACTCGATTTCCTTCTTTCTAGGTATTAAAAAAAGAAAAATACGTGGCTCAATGGGCTTTGACTATTTTAGGCCCAATGTGAAGATAGGATATAATGGGCTTTTGTCCAATTAAATTAGTTCAATATTTTAATCCAATGATTTAAAAGAAAACATCCAATACTAAAAATGTCTCAACTAAACTAGTTTATATACAGTTTATAGTAGAATATTGGTGATAATAAAGTGTAAAAGTATTTATATATAACAAAATGTGCAACTTATTAACAAATACAAGTGTAAAACATGTTATAAATTCAGCTTTCACAGTGAACACAACGATAATATAAAAACCTGAATTTTCCATCGGTTAATAGGAACAAATAGCCAAATGTGAATTTTCGTGAATCCACATACTTGGAAAAACCTGAATCTTGATATCCAATCACTTCAAGATCATGGTTAGACCCCTTGTAAGTAAACATATAATTTACCGTTGCTTACATTTTCACATTAATGCGTTCTTCTGAGTTTTCCAACGATCCATTCTTAAATTACTTTAATACATGCCAACATATTGGCTTCAAAACTAATGTCATAAGAATTATAAACTTAGTTTCGTCGATCTTTAGATATATACATTAGTCATCAACGTTTTATTTAAATAAAAAAGATGTAATGATACCACTAAACTTAAGATACTATTATCGGGAAGCTTATTTAAGTCCATATAAATTGACACTTTAGCTTATACACCATATATTTCTTTCCTTCAACCACAAAACGATCGAGAAACACTTCTTCGTCTAAATCTTCATTTGGAAAATTAGTTTTCACATCCATTCGATGAACGTCGAGCAACTAGGGTCTTATAATTCTCATTGTAATCACTTGGTTTTAACTCTGCTTTCATTACATCTAACCATTTGACATAATTATGACTTTTAATGGGTTGTATACAAACGAAATTGTATCATTATTAACAATATAATACATAATTCTTACTCATGCAAATATACCATATAATAATAATAATAATAATAATAATAATAATAATAATAATAATAAAAAGTCAGCCATTTTGTTTCAATTATTTTTCTTATTCTTTAAAGTGTGAAAGAAATCTTGTGTGTGACAAAGGAGATCTGGGTGGTCAATTAAAAATTTATGTAATAAATACTATTATAATGATCATGTAATATATATAATAGTTTTTATAATATATACACTATTATAATATTATGTAATATTATAATATTATTATATGGTTAAAAATTTGTAATATATACACTATAATTTTCAATTAAAAAATTGGAGGTTAAGTTACAAATTTAAGCCCACGGCTTGTGATCCAAAGTTTTTTTGTTGGAAACAAAAAAAATTTTTTAGAAAATGAAAATAAAATTCTTACTTCATTGTATTTAAAAATCTATTTGGTTCAAAGTTAAAATATCGAAAGTGTTTGGTTATGATTTTTTTTTAAAAAAAAAATTAATGTTTTTGGTAAAATTTATTTTTTAAGACTAAAATAATTTCAAATATAATTAATAATTAAGTGGGATTGATTGGACGGAAACCTCTCTGTTTTTATTTTTGAAAACAAAAATTTAAAAATAATAAAAAATAACATCATATAATTATCTCGTTCCTCCTTTTTTTTTTTTTTAAATATACTTTTCAAAATCATTTTTTTTATATTTTATTTCTCAAAACATAAAAAAATGGAAAACAAATCCAAAACTAGATTTAGAAATAGATTCAATTTAGTTTTTATATCCAAGTTATGTGCAATATAGTTAAACAAAACGACATGTTTACCTTAGAAATATTATTCAATTATAATACATAATCATTTCATTAGTTATTATTATTATTATTATTATTATTATTATTATTATCATTAATAATAACTTTATTAGGTTAAAGTTGAGACATGCCTAATTTAAAATCATTTACAAGTTTATAGTCCAAATAGGTATCAACAAACCTCAAAAAGTGCATTGAAAAGTATAAATATAGGTAAAAAGAAATTTAATGAAATTTAAAATAACCCTAATTTTTTATAGACTTTTTTATTTTTAAATTTAGAAAGTTGAGGATTTTGACATTATGAATAATATATGATATGAATTCCACAAATGTTATATGCTCTTCGGCCATTTACTTAACTTAACTAAGGAAACATGTTACCATGATTAGGTATGGATATTAATTTCAAAACATAAATTAAAAAAAAAAATGTTTTCGTTTATATTGTTTTAGTTTTTAAATCTAAAATAAAAATTAATGAGACTATTATCATTAATAGACAATAACATTTTGTATTATTTGAAAATATTTCCATCAATTTTATCCTTTAAAACAAAACAAAGCCGGCTAAATTTCACATGTCAAGTTCAAATAGTACACTAATTTGTTGAGCAGTGAATACGTAAACATTTTCCTATAAAGTTGTCCTTTTGTAATATTAGTGTATCACGATATATGGATAGTCATGCATGTGATCTCCATATTTTGATGTTTGACTATTTTTATTTTTCATTATTGAACTTTTCTTTCTTTTTTTAGTTAAAAAAATTAAATAATATGTCACATTAATTTTTGAGTCAAAAGTTTAAACCTAACACATCCCACCTGACACGGTTCTTTTTAAAGTTCTATTTGATAGATTTAGCTCCCCGTTGATTTTTCTTTTACTAAATACTTTAAATCATTGCTCAATTTTCTTTTCTTTTTCTCTAATGAAAATTGTTTATTTTATTAATATACATATACATTTTTGGTTGACAGATCAATCAAAATTTGAATATAGATCACTTCAATATTCACGTGTCAAATAACATACTTGTGATCGTATCATTTATAACGATTTAGTTTTTATTCATCTTAAACCGAATGATTTTTTTAAACATTTAACGTTAAAAATATTTATAAAATATAGATTAATAGTTTTGTAATAGAGATTAAATTGTTAGGTAGATACAAAAATTATATATACTAAATTATTTATAAAGAAACAAAAGAATGAAGAGAGAAAAAAAAAGAACAAAGACACTTTTCAGTTGTCAAGTTGAAGAGTTTGTTTTGTTATATAACGAGTCCAATTTTTATTTTTCTTCCCAATAAACTTATCCTTTTGAAATACTTGATATTCATGCATGTGGTCGATCTCTATTTATAATTTTAAAATTAATTAATTAATCATATATATATATATATATAATATATTAAAAAGTGAAATTATTTATTTATTTTTTTAAATATAAAAATTCAAAAGGATTTATTTATTTTTTTAAATATAAAAATTCAAAAGAACCTCCATTATTGACGAAGAGAGAGTTTATATCTATATATATATAGTTTTCATAGATTTATAGCTACCCCACTCTTGTGGTCGACTATTTTTTCTAAATACTTTATTAAAATATCTCAATTTTCTTTTCCATTTCTCTAATTGAAAATTGTATATTCCAATACATATATTTACACCTCTATAAAGAAAAAGAGTTTAAACGGTAAAACAATTGAAAAAATTTATAAATATAATAATATTTTTTATTTTAATGATGATAAATCAAGGTATATATATTTATATTGTCTATTATTAAAGTGATAGATTGGAGTATATATCGTGGTCTATCAAAGTTAGGAAGGAAGATTTTATTGTACTCGTAATTAAGTTTGCTCATTTTTTTATATTTGAAAACATTTTTATAGTAAACCAAGTTAATTTAAAAAAAAAAAAACTAAAAAAACATAGTTTTAAAAAGCTTTTGTGTTCTCGATCGAAATTTAGATAAGAATTCAACTTTTTTTACTTAAAAAATATGAAAACTATTGTTAAAAATTTAGAGAAAATAGACTTAATTTTAAAAAAAAAACCATAAAATAGTTATCAAACGAGACCTAAATTGTTACCAAACTAGGTTTTAAAATGTTATCAAACTCAACAACATATGAAGCATCCTGTTGGGACAAAACCTCACAATTTTACCACATGAATAAACAGAAAAAATAATAAAAACCGAAAACACAATAATTTACGTGAAAAACGTTCAACTTGGAGAAAAGCCACAGACAAGAAAGAAATCTACTACTTGAAAAATTGCTACAATTGCAAAGAATAATTTTCTCTCTCCCTACCTCAATTAGAAAAACACTCTCCCAAAACTTTTGGTCACTCACACCTTTTACCCACTCTCCAACTAAAGAATACAAAATAAATTTAGTTAGAGTTAACACACTAAAGCTTAAAGTGCTTCTAACTGAAACAATTAAAAACCAAAAGCATAGGCTTCTTTTATAGCCTATGACTTTCCTAAAGGTAAGTCCACGACTTTCCTAAACTCTTCCAATGTATGACAAGTTCACGACTTTTTTAAACTTTTTTTATATTGGACAACTACACTTTTAATATTTTGTCAAAAAACCTAACACACGTTCAACTTAAAAACCAAAACTCCAATACACTAACTCGATATAAAACACATTTTATATAACATATACAGATATAGGATTTGAACATCCGACCGACCTTTTAACCAACGACAATACAACACAAAAAACAATAATTATAACACTAAAAGTACAAACCCATATGAGAATGAATCAATTAGACACAACATAAGGTATAGGACTAAGAAGGAGTGAGTTTTTCTTACGAACAGTGAGTCCATTAGCTTCTTCAACATCCAATGATTCACAACCATTAGGAAGCTTCCAATCAAACCAATAGAGAATATTAGCCAAAGCAAATTCAAAAGAAGCAATCCCAAATGACAATCCAGGACACTTCCTTCTCCCACTACCAAATGGAATGAACTCAAAGTTTTGACCTTTATAATCAGCTGAATTAGTTCTGTCCATAAATCTCTCTGGAATGAACTCATTTGGATTATCCCAACATTGAGAGTCTCTTTGAATGGCCCAAGCATTTACAAACACTCTTGTTTTTGATGGAATATAGTAACCTTCAATCTCAACGTCCGTCATTGTTTCTCTTGGCACTAATAGAGGAACTGGTGGGTGAAGCCTTAGAGACTCTTTAATCACACACTGCATGTATTCCATTTTTTGAATGTCTTCTGCTTCTATCTTTGATTTTTTCCCAATTATTGTTCTAACTTCTTCTTGAACTTTCTTCATGATTCTTGGTTTTCTCATCAGCTCTGTCATTGTCCATTCCAATCCTGTTGCTGTTGTGTCACTTCCACCTACAAACATGTCCTATACAATCCAAACAAGAATAATCACCGTTGTACCTAATTACTTTCATGTTTTCTTGTCTTACAAACATATGAAAAATAGTTTTAAACAAGAAATCTGCTAAAAATATTTCTAAATACAACAAAATAGTATTATCAAGAAATCTGCTAAAAATATTTCTAAATACAACAAAATAGTATTTTTTATTATATACATGTAATCATTCCATGTGTTGCACACATTAATTTAATTTCTTCCTCATTTTAGACTCCATGCCCACCATGAAGTGTTTAATATTTAAAAATTTATTAAATGAAACGAACGTGGTGATGTGACTTCCTTAAAAAAATTATGTGAGATGGGAAATTCGAAAAATCTACCTGTGACACTAATAATTATTAGATACAAATTTAAAACAGATATGTAATTGAATTCTATTTATTTTTGTTTTTCGATTATCTACCAATCAAACAAGTCATAAACTTGTCAGTAAAAAGAAAAATTAAGTATGTTTGATCTGTTAATTCAAATTATTTTTTTATAAAAATTTGTATTTTCAAAAGCTTTTAAGAAATATCCATTAATATTCACAGGTCGATATTTCTATATGACAGTTTTATAAAATGGAGACATCTGAAGCAGGGGTAATGAACGGTGAGAAAAAGACAAAGAAGATAGATATCAGAATTGACAGTTTTGTTGTCTTTCTGTTTGAAGGTCAAATAAGCACATGCCGGTTGGGTGAGGAGGAAAGTAATCCACTCCTATTGTAGTTTAAAAAGAAATGTTACCTTGTTTTCAAAATACCGCAAAATGAATTAAAATATTTACAAATATGGTAAATTTTCAATATATGAATAAATATCTTTGAATGATAGATGATAGTAGTCTATAGCATCGATAACAATTGTATCCTAAAAAAATACATGCAGTGTAATATAGAGAAGAAAGAGAGAGAACTAACCAAAACGATTGCTTTGAGGCTGTCAAGAGAGAAAGGATAGTCAAGGTTGTCACCTTGTTGAAGTTGCAGCATAATATCCACAAAATCCTTTTTAGATTCATAATCATCGATTTTAAACTCACCTCCTCTCTTAATCTTCTCCTTGTGTTCTTCAACAACTTTACTGAAAAACCCATCTAATATTTTGAAACAGTTCTTCAAATCCCAATCAAATCCTCTGATAACATCAATAATCCAACCAAATGAAGGGAAAAAATCCTCAACACAAAACGCTGTTATTAACACCATAACCTTTCTTGATATCTCCCCAAATCTACTCTTCCCATCTTCATCCTCAAATTTCTCTCCCAGAACACATCTTGAAACAATATTATTTGACGTTTGAAAAAACAAATGCCCAAGATCCAAACTTTGATCACTCCCACTCTTACGAATCTTATTAATAAGAACATCGATTTCTTCATCTCTAACATATTGAAAAGACTCGACTCTTTTTACACTAAAGAGCTCAAGAGCACATATTTTTCTTGCTTGCCGCCAATACTCGCCATATGGGGCAAAACCCACATCTTGGCATCCGTAAAGCAAGGTTCTTGCGGCGGTCGTTTGGGGTCGGTTTGAGAATACGAGGTCATGAGTTTTCATGACTTGTTCAGCCATTTTCGCCGAGGAAATTACAAGGACCGGAGCTTGGCCTAGCTTTAAGAGCATTAGAGGACCATGTTTTTGGGAAAGAGCGGCCAAGGATTGATGTGGTAAGGAACCTAGTTGGTGAAGGTTGCCAATTAGGGGAAGTTTTGGAGGTGAAGGAGGGAAGTTGGGGGTTTTGGGTTTGAAGAAGAATAGTTTTAGTGAAAGTAAGAAGATGAAGATGAAGAAGAGTGAAGAAGATATGGGATCCATTTCTTTTGAATCTAGCTCCCACCAAGCTTGATTTGGTTTGAGAGTTTTAGACTGTATTTATGGATAATTTAATGCTCTTCTTCCTCCCAACTTTTGGATGATATCTATTGAAAAATATGTATACATTTATATATATTTGAATGTATTTCACCATGTGCTGAAAATAACTTACGATGGTCACTTAGGTTTTTGGCTTGATCATAATAGGCCTTTCACATGTTGGAGATTCTAGCTAGTTGTCTTAAAATGAAAAATGGTTATATATATACAGGTCGAGTTGAGTTACGAAGTTTGGAATTAGAAAATCTTTGCGTTTAAGGTTTAGACTTATTGATAAATGTGTTAGATGATGTAATTAAATTTTTCTTCACTCAACAACTAAAATTTTTAGTCGATCGATGATTTACAATAGTAGGTTAATTTTAAACACATTACAATGTTATTTTCTCCGTAATTAATTTAAAGATTGAACTTGCAAAAGTAGTTATAATGGTGTAAATAAGTCTCTCCTACTACATGCATGTTGTTGCCGCCGTCCATTCGGTCAAATGGGTATGGCCATGCAATATGGGCAATTGCTTTCTCATCAAGAAAACGAAATACTTTAATTTTATTTCTCTTTAATATTTTAAAAAATTATTTACAAATATAGTAAAATATCACAATTGATCAGACACATAAAGTAGTATATCATAGTTTATTTTACTATATTTGAAGATAATTCTAATTCTAGATTTGAAACGTTTTCGTTATTTTCAGATCTAAAACGATTGAAAATCTGAAATCGAACCTTCTTTCTCTCCCTTCTCATCCATTCTCTCCATTATTGTTTAATGAAGAAGGGAATATGTAATTGTATGATATGATATAGCTAAAATATTTCTAACATGAAGTAAGTCACATAAAAGATAGATCTTGGCACTATTTTTCTTGAAGCCATACACAATTTGGATAACATTTTTTAATTGTTAGTCACACCTTCTAGACTACATATAAAAACAAATAAGTTTGTCACAAATTTCCGTTTGCCTCAAATGGACTTTTCTGAATGTTATTTATTTTTAGTAGACACGACTATTTTAATTTTAACTTCAATAATTGAATAAAAGCAAATAAATATTTAATTATTTCATATAAATATTCATATCATGTTGGTATCTAGGATTTATCAGCATCTATTAGTGATCAATAACAATTTCAATTTAGCCCAATTTATTTTAAAAGTTCCAATGTAATTCCATAAATTTTAGCTAGTTTAATTTTTCACCCCTCAACCAAAAAATAGATGCATCTATTAATACGAAATTTTTGTTTCTATATGACGTGAAGAAGTAGTACATTATTGATAAGTAAAACGCGAGAATATATGTCGAATAAAATGGAACACTAATCCCTAAAGTCTAAATTTTCAACGACTAAACAAAAACTATAGTTTTTTTCTTTTATATGATTATATTGAATTTCTATTCTAAATTATTTATAAAGACCTAATAATTATTATTTGTGTGGGATGAAAGAAAATCAAACCACTTTTAACATTTGCACTAGGGGTTGTGTTTATCTTTCGGTTCGATTTTGGCTGAAACCAATGATCAAATGAACTCTTTGGTTCTGTAACGTAGGACTTTGATTGTATTCTTAACGGTAAGCGTCGTCTACATTGGATAAAAATGCAAGAAAAGAGAAGGAAAGCATCAATGGGTGGATGTGATTGAAAGTGGCAATGGGTAAGGGAGGCAGAGTTAGCAATAGCTCCAATTTTAAAGTTTAGTTTAAAGGTATAGGTTATCTGGGCTCTAATTAGCCCAGTAGTAACGGTATAGGTTTGAGCTCTCTTTGAATTGTAGGCCTCTAAAGTAGTGGTTTAAACCAATGGGTCTCGAAAGATTTAAGACTTTAGCTTAGACATGATTTGGCAACCCTTTCATTCGAATAATACTCACGTATGTAGATCAGTAGCTGGTAGATATGCAGATCAGTGTTGTCTTAATTGCATTTTTATTGGAGGCAGAAGACAAAGTTGTACTAGTATGTGTCATTTTAATCAACACACATCGTATCGTATTTTACTTTTCAATAATGTCTTACATTTTAGAACATAGTAAAAAGTATTGTGTGCTATTACATTTTAAGCAACTATATGGGTAATCAAGGTCATAATAACAGTGAAATTGATAGTAAATTTAATGATCTCAACCACATTCAATAGATTTTCTTCTTCTTAGGACAACCATACAAGAAAACTGGGTAAGACTGCATAATTAAATTAATTATATGGTAATGGGATGAGACAAAGAGGAGTTTTCTTATGAACAGTGACTCCATGTTCTTCAGTCATATCCCACAGCTCTCCTCCCATATCCTCACCCATCTTCCAATCAAACCAATACAAAAGATTGACCAACACAGATTCAAAAGAAGCAATTGCAAACCCTATTCCAGGGCATTTCCTTCTTCCACTTCCGAATGGAACCAGCTCAAAATCTAACCCTTTAAAATCAGTTGATTTATTTTCCTTCATAAATCTCTCTGGGATGAACTGGTTTGGCTTTTCCCATATTTTGGGGTCTCTTTGAATTGCCCAAGCATTCACAAACACACTTGTTCCTGCTGCTACATGGTACCCTTCTATGTCAACCATGTCTAATGTTTCTCGAGGTGCAAATAGAGGAACTGGTGGGTGTAATCTTAGAGATTCTTTTATTACACATTTCATGTACTCCATTTTGTTAATGTCGTTTGTTTCAATTTTTGTCTTGTTTTTTCCAACTATTCTTCTTATTTCTTGTTGGACTTTCTTCATGGTGTTTGGATTTCTTAACAACTCTGCCATTGCCCATTCTAATGCTGTTGCTGTAGTGTCTGACCCTCCTGTGAACATGTCCTGCATTTGAAACGTAAAAATTAATATCCCTTACCATTTGATTGACAGTTTTATATATTTAAACATAGTACAAAAAAGAAATTAAAAATATTTTATGTAATGTGTAGATTTTCGAATTCACTATCTAATGGTTAATATTGCGATGAAACCTTACCATCCAGAGAGGTAAATAAATACAAATTAGAGAGATTTTTGTCTTTATGTATCATATTCTCATAACACACATAAAAAAAAATTAAATTATTTTTAAAAATGAGTATGAAGAATTTGGCATATGACAAATTACGATTAAACATGTAGAAAAATCAATGTGGCTCGATATACACTTAAGTATATTTTTTAAAAAAAGGTCAAACGTATATTTTGAAAACCCGAGCAAAAACTCATAGACAAAAAGGTATATTTTGAAAATTCATCGACGAGAGACACCTATTCTTTTGAAACTAAGGACTAAAAATGTAGTTTTCTCTTTTTTCTATATGTAATTTGGAGTTATCGAAAAAAAATAGATGTAGTCTAAGATACATACTGTAAAAGAAAATTAAAGAGATCGAGAAAAGAAACCAGTAAGATGGCTTTGAGGTTGTCTCGAGTGAAATGATAATGAAACGTGTGATCTTGATCGTTGAGCTGCAACATAATATCCACAAAATCCTTTTTATCATCACATTTATCATTTGATCTCAACTTTATGATGTGGTCTTCAATTACCATATCAAAGAATTCATCCATTATCTTAGAAACTTTTTTCATTTCCCCAACCAATCCTCTGATTACATCAACCCATCCAAACTTAGGGAAGTAATCCCCCACACAAAAAGCAGAGAGTAACTCCAGCACTCTTCTTGAGTATAAGTCTCTAAATTCATTCTTCCCATTTTCATCCTCAAATTTCTTCCCCATAACACATCTTGACACTATATTGTTTGAGGTTTGAAACAATAATTGGGTAAGATTCAAACCCTCACTACAATTAGCTCCCTTACGAATTTTATTGATAAGAACGTCAACTTCTTCATCTCTAACATACTGAAAAGACTCAACTCTTTTGAGGCTAAAAAGCTCAAGAACACACATTTTTTTGGCTTGTCTCCAATAATCACCATATGGGGCAAAACCCACATCTTGGCAACCATAGAACATGAGGTTTGTGGCTGTGATTTTGCGTCTATTGGAAAATTTGAGGTCATGGGTCTTCATAAATTCTCTAGCCATTTTTGCTGAGGAAACCACTAGAGTTGGGGTTTGGCCTAATTTGAGGAGCATGAGAGGACCATATTTGTTGGAAAGGGAAGCTAAAGATTGGTGTGGTAAGGTTCCTAATTGGTGAAGGTTGCCAATGATGGGAAGTTTGGGTGGTGAAGGAGGGAAATTGAGGCTTTGTTTTCTGCTTAGACATAGCTTTAGCAGAAGGAGGAAGAAGATGAAGAAAAGGCAAAAGGAAATAGAGATAGGATTGGCTTGAAATAACGGTGGTTGAAGTTGTAGCCAAAGCTGTTGGGAATTTGAGTCTGGATCCATTTTTCTTCTTTGTTGTGGGATTTATGCAGCTTTGTATTCCTTCTATAGATATTTATAGGGAGTTGTTTGAGATTGCTTTTGGGAGAGAAGTGCTTGGGTTAACGAGCATATGTTTGAAAGTGATTTTAAGAGGTTTGAAATTATTGTTTTTAACATGGTTCATATTAGGGGTGTGCAAAAACCGACAAACCGAATCGAATCGAACCAAATCAATTGGTTCGGTTCGGTTTTATTAAAAAATATGGAACCACCGGTTCTCTAAGGAATAGAACCGAGAGGTTTGGTTCGGTCTTCGGTTCACCACCTTAAAAACCGTGAAAAACCGAACCGAACCATAACCTATTATATTAATTATGTCAATACTTATATTAATAAAAATATATATACTAATTCACAAAAAGCTCGACACAAAACTTTTGTTATTATTTTTTTCTTTAGGCTCAACCCCAACTTAAAAATGATTTGATGTTTTTTTTTCTTTTTTCTAATCGGTTTGAACCGAACCGAACCAATCTAAACCGAGAAAAATTGGTTCGGTTCAATAACCAAAATTGATAAAACTCGGTTTTCAATGGTTCAATGTGTAGGAAAACCGAGAGGTTCGGTTTGGTCCTTGGTTCGGCCCAAAACCGGACCAAACTACCATTACAATTTTGTTTTGAACGAATAAAAATATTTTGATGTGATTTTAATCATTTTGATATCATCGTTGATCATAAGCATTCTTCTGTAATTTTTTTTATAAGTTATTTTAGAAGGTTTTGAAATTACTTTGAGGAAAAAAAAAATCTTTTTTTAAAATTTTAAGTCTAGTTTCTAGATTTCAAAATGTTACATTTTATTGTTCTTAAATTTTGAGTTTAATTTTAATTTAGTACTTAAATTTTAAAATTTTATAACTTTACTTTTGAAGTTTGAGTTCTATCTCGATTTGAACTGAATATTTACTTTCAGTGCCAATAACGTTAATATCTATTTATTTCTTAAAAATAATTATGAAGTGACATTTTAGAAACAATTTTATATATATATATATATATAATTTTTTTTCTTTCATCTAAAATAAATAATTCAACTTCTTATGTTATAAATCATGATTAATTTAAGATATACAAAGGTTAGTCATAAAGGATTTACAAATAAGATATATAACTAAGAATATATAGCACCATATTTTTGCTTTGATTTATATATTTGTTTAAAAATTTTGATATATTTATAAATATTTTTTCATGTGTTTTGTTATATTTGAAAATCACTCGAAATAAAAATCATCAAACACTCATAATTCACAAAATATCTCTTCCTTGCATGATTTGGTTTGTCTAGCTTGTTGATTAGGTCACTAAACAAACCATTCAATTCAATGAAACCTCAAATTCCACATAGTTTAGTTGGTCCCATAAACATCATCACCCTTTTTCTGTTCCTTTGAGTGTGATTGCAACACTTGAGGTTCAAAAATCATTCCTTTCTCACACAACATTATCTCTCTCTACAAACTATTAAGTCCTATTTGTTAACATTCAAACTTAAGAACCCCACAAATCATGCTGACTGAACTTTCCAAAACAGTTCTTCATTTCAAATCAAACTCAGAAAATGAAAACTTCTCTTTAATTATATAACACCAAAAATCTTTACAAGATCTCCATTATTCTCACGTCGTCGTAACAAAAGAGACGATTCGTGATTGGGACTTGAAGAAAATACACTGATGGCAAGACAAAAGAAAACATCAACGAGACGTTTCGAATTTGTATCTTTATGGAATTAAACCTTCAGTCTTTTTGTTATTTTGAATCGGAGATTCAAAAGTATATTTTGTGTTTTAACGCAATGGGTTGAGAGATTGAATCTTTGACGATAGAAAAAAAAAACTTACACGTTTTAATATATTAATTGAGTTTAGGATTTAGGGTTTAGGGTTTACCGAACTCGCATTCTAGGAATAATTGAGTGCATCCTATGCATTTTCAATTTTATTTTTGTGTGATGAAGAGATGAGAAACATATGAGATAGATGAAAGCATCCGAGTTTTTTGTTTGAAGGAATATTATTTAGGGCTTGAAACGTATAGAAGTTATCCATACAACGTTTTTCAACACCATAGATGCTAATAGAAAAAGGAGAGGAGTTTAGATCTATGAAACAAAGATGAAAGGGGAGAAAGCAAAAAAACAAAATAAATTTAGAGGAAAATGTAAGAAATTTAAGAATATCAAATTCAAATCCTTATGGTCAAGAATGATGAAAATTTTACTAAATGAAATAAGAGTCGGTGTTCACAGGATCATACATGACAAGACGATGAGAGGGAAAAATATGAGATAATACGGTAATTTCTCCCATGATCATGAGAATTTCATATAGTAAATATGTATAATATAAAGTTTAGTACAATGAATATGGTAGGCTATACCAGTCACACTAGCATATTCCTTTTTGTTATGTAATTCAATTAAACAACTAAATTAACCATTTGGATGAAAGCTCTTTCCCCATATGCATAGATGGAAAAGAAAAAGAACCCCCCCAGTTAGAAGCTTCAAATCAAACCAATAAAGAAGATTGGCCAATACATATTCAAAAGCAGCAACAGCAAATGACAATCCAATGCACTTCCTTCTTCCACTCTCAAATGGGATGAATAACTCAAAGTCATGGCCTTTGAAATCAACTGATTTCTTTTCCTCCATGAATCTCTCTGGAATGAACTGGTTTGGGCTTTCCCATGTTATGGGGTCTCTTTGAATTGTCCAAGCTTTGATCCAAACCTTTGTTTTTGGTGGAATTTGGTAGCCTCCATTTTTTTAATGTCCTTTTTTTCAATCTCTTTCTTTTTACCAACTACTGTTCTGACCTCATCTTGAACTTTTTTCATGGCTGTTAGGTTTCTCATCAGCTCTGTCCTTGTCCATTCCAAACTTATCGCTGTTGTGTCTGTTCCACCTACAAACATATCCTGCATTTGGACACCCACTAGGATCGAAATTAAAATTAGGATAGATGAGATTAATGTATATATCTGATCTCTAATTCTGCCAAATTTTATTCTATTCCTATTGCTAACTGTGTAGTAATTAATAGAAAGTTTGGTTGAAACAGGATGTTGTATTATGAATAGTGTGGATCGTTCATTATTTGTAGATTTGCTAAGAGAAAAGTAGATATGCCAAAAGCTTTACGAGTCAGATAAAGTTTGATGTGAAGAATTTGATGGAATGATGAACTTCAACTTGTGATAAATACAAGCCAAGGATATGTTGATATAATCAAGGTTGCACAAGGCCTCGAAGGGAAGACCAAGCAAAGGTACGTACAAGAATTAGCTAGGTGGTGTGGTGGTCAAGAAAGTTCAGCAACGATTCCAGTAGAGGTTCAAAAAAAGTCCAGCATAGACGAGGAAAGTTGGAAGGAAATGGACTTGAGAGTCGCAAGTGCAATTAACCTAAATTTGGCTAAATACGTGGTTTGTTTTGTAAATCTCTCTTCTTCTTCCTTCTCTCTGAAGATGTTGGATGAGATTCCTTTAGCGCTCCTGATTGAATTTCCTCTGAAGAGGAGGCTTGGTGGTGTGGACTCAAATAGGATAGCATAATAGTGTATTTTCTTGGTATAGGGATCTACATTTACTGTTATAAAAAAGTACTTTTTACTCTACCGATTATGGCAGTGTCATAATTTATGGAAATAGGAGATATTGGTTTCTTCCACATTGGAATTTTCATATAATTAATCTCATAGTTAATTAGCTTCCTCAATTACTAAAAACCATTCAGCAATAACATGATATTAAAGTAAGGCCATGTTCTTTTTCCCAATAATTATTTCATAACACAATGTAAATATGATATGCCAAAGCTATTGTATTGCTAATATCAAGTCTAGCTACTACAATCACTTGGATATAATAGGCTTCCAATTACACTAATATACTCTAACTTTATCACAACATGTGTAAGGTTGAACAAGAAACACCACGACATGACAACAAACCCTGCTTCCACTCATAGAAAATGCATAACTATCATTACTTCATAACTACAACAAACACATTATTATTTATACTCACTCACTCACTCAGTCACTCAATATACCTAATAATTAAGGAAACACCAAAAATTAGAGAGAATATGGAATTGGGATAAGAATGAGAGGAAGTTTCTTGGAAACACTGAGACCATGTTGTTCACTCATATCCAACAACTCCCCATCTGGAAGCTTCCAATCAAACCAATAAAGAAGATTGGCCAATACATATTCAAAAGCAGCAATCCCAAATGATATTCCAATACACTTCCTTCTTCCACTCCCAAATGGAATGAACTCAAAGTCATGACCTTTGAAATCAACTGATTTCTTTTCCTCCATGAATCTCTCTGGTATGAACTTATTTGAGTTTTCCCACATTATGGGGTCTCTCTGAATTGCCCAAGCATTGATCCAAACCCTCGTTTTTTGTGGAATTTGATAGCCTTCAAGGTTGACACTTCCCATTGTTTCTCTTGGCAGCAACAAAGGAACAGGAGGATGGAGCCTTAGAGATTCTTTTATAACACATTTCATGTACTCCATTTTTTTAATGTCGTTTGTTTCAATCTTTGATTTTTTACCAACTATTGTTCTAACTTCTTCTTGAACTTTTTTCATGATTGTTGGGTTTCTCATCAGCTCTGCCATTGTCCATTCTAAACCTGTTGCTGTTGTGTCGGTTCCACCTACAAACATATCCTGCATTTGCAATAGTCATGAAATAAAAATTACTAAATAAAATAAAAATGAGAGACTGAAAAAAATTTTGAAAATAAAAAAGAACGCAAAAAACCAGGAAGTGATATTATGTTGAAAATGAAAGTTAAAAAAAAAGTTAAGACTTGAAAATTAATTAAAAGAGTGAAGCAATGGAACAAATAATAGAAATTAAATATGGAACAGAAAGTTAGTAAAAAAATTGTTCTGAATGAAAAAATGGTGAAAATATTCTAAAATATAAATATTTAGTCTGACTATGGTAGTTTACGAGTGTTTGTCACTAATAAACTATGATATTTTATTGTATTTATAAATATTCATATTCGTTTTGCTATATTTGATAGAAGCACTAAAAAAAGAAAATAGTTATTCGTGATGTTCATGTACAAATTACGTAAATGAAGATATATAATAGTGACACAGATAAGATTTTTATATTACAGTTGAAAATTTTTCCCATAAGGAAAGTTCCATCTTAGTTTTGAGATGATTGTGTCGCTCTATTTTCTTGATGTGAAGGTCCATCTTGCCTAAAAGAATTCAAATGTGTGACTAACAACTTTTCAAATAATTAAAAATTGATCATAAATAATAATTATGGTCATGTAAAAGAGAAAAAGAAACAAAACCAGTAAAATTGCTTTGAAATCTTCCATGGTGAAATGATAATCAAGAGCATCTTGTTGTTGCAATTTGAGCATAATCCCCACAAAATCCTTCTCACAACATCCATTATTATCATCACCACTCTTCAATTCTTCCCTATGTTCTTCAATCACTTTCTCAAAAAGCTTATCCAATGTTTCAAAACAAGCTTTGAGTTCTCCACGAAATCCTCTCAACACATCAATCCATCTAAACCAAGGAAAAGCATCCTCAACACAAAACCTTGTTAAAAGCACCATATCCTTCCTTGTAACTCCACCAAACCCATCAGTTTCTTCCTTATATTTCTCCCCCAAAACACATCTCCCCACTATATTGTTTGAAGCTGATATCAAAAGTTGGTTGAGATTGATCACACGGCCAGACGACTCACCACCAATCCTTTTTACGAGCTTTCCAACTTCTTCATCTCTAATATATTGGAAAGACTCAACTCTTTTGGCATTCAAAAGCTTCAAAACACACAATTTTCTGGCTCGTCTCCAATGCTCACCATAGGAAGCAAATGCCACATCATGGCATCCATAGAGTAAGCATTTTGCAGCTGTGTTTTGGGATCTGTTTGAGAAGATGTTGTCATGGGATTTCATTACTTCTTTAGCTAGTTTTGATGATGATACAATTAGTGTTGGGGTTTGGCCTAGTTTGAGGAGCATTAGAGGACCATATTTCTCTGAAAGAGATGCCAATGAGCGATGTGGGAGTTTGCCTAACTGGTGAAGGTTGCCAATTATTGGGAGTTGTGGTGGTGATGGTGGTAAGTTGTTGATCTTGGAGTTTTTGGTGCATAAGAATTTGAGTGAAATTAGGAAGAACAGGAAGAAAAAGATGAGAAGAAAAGAGATGGGATTGAAGTGAATAAGGATGCTTTGTCCATATGGAGACCGAGTAATTTGGTGTAGAAGCTGGTGGAGATTTCTGTGGGATGTTGGATCCATTTACTCTTCTCTTTTTCCTGAGGGTATGGTTTTGTGAATTGCTTAAGTTCTATATGAAGCTGTATATAATGGGGGAGGGAAGTGTGATTAGTGACCCTTCATGCATGAGCTGGAAGTTAAAGAAAATGTAATTTTATCAGTTTTAGTGATATACAACTTTCAGATTTGTATTTATTTTCTCGTGAATTTTCAATTTAACGAACAGTATTTGGATACTTTCATCTTCATCCATCTCTTTTTTCTAAAAAGAATATGTCACGTGATAACTTGTCATTGAATACTTGAGTCGGTTGCACCAATCTATCTCAAGGATCCGTCAGATTGAATCTAGTAAATAATCCGAGAGTTGGAAAGTTACCTATAAAGTTAGAATATTATCCAATCACTTTCTCAATTTCTTATTTTTAGTTGAATTTTGAACTTTTTTTTTTTCATTATTTGGGCGATTGAAGTGGGGTTGATAACTTTTTGTAAGTGATCTCAAATTGGTTTGCTTCACCGTCAAAGATATGTCCTATTGTAAGATAGCGTCGGTGGAGATGAGGCGGTGAGGATAATGGAGAGATTTGGCCGGATTCATTTTCCGACGCGGAGGCGCCACCGCATCCTAAATAATACAAACTTTTCATGTCCACTTAGGAGCTACGAGTTAATATTGTCTTTTCCTAATTTAAGGTTAGAGACGGAAAATTGATTTCTTTTTCTCCCTATTTAAGAAACTAAATGGCATTAACGTGAAAATTATATTGTAATTTTATTCTTTAAAATTGTTTTAAATATTTTTTTTTACTCAAAAAATAGTATGTAATTTATAAATCTAAATTAAAATATAGTTTATATATATATAATTTCAATGTAAAATTAAAATTTAAAAATAGAATGAATTCTAAGAAAGTTAAGAAGTTGACATACCTTGAATCATTCAAATAAACACAAAAATAAAATAAAATAATTTGTTTAACTCAACAATAGGTTACAAATACATTAAATAGAATTATAAGGAAGACAAGATGTATGTAATAATGGATATTTTATAACAGCAATTTATTTTTCTAGTATAAGTATTTAAAAAGATTTAATAAATACTTTTTAAAAAAATATAATTAAAAAGTAGAAAAATATAATAGTTTATAAAAGAAATAAATTGCTATGCAATAAATATTCTTTTATATGTAATAAAAAAAGTGAAAATTAGAATGATTATTAGTTATCGAATTGCTTAAATAATATGGTTTAAATTATAAAATAAAACTAATTATTAAATTAAAATTAAAATAAATATAGAGACACATCCTGTTACTCTGCAACAGTCCAATATTATATGTTTGTAAACCATGATATCTCAACAGTTACCGTACAGCTAAATGTAGTAAAAAATTAAGTTAGTGTATATTATCTTTCTTACTGAACAATTCACACATTAGGAATCACGTGCAATTATAAGCAACTTGTGTAAACGTTGCAAAACTCTGCTTGAAGTAACCATATATATATATTTACAACATCACAGAGAAATAGTCTTCGTTTGGAGCCAGCATCATCAATCAACAGGCTCCCCCACATTGCCAGCAGCTATACAATTGCATGAAGAAGGTAGGAGAATATAGTGTAAAATACTCGGATGCCAGTCAGTTAATAAGAAGAGTCAACATATCCTACTATCTCCTCAAGGTATCCCTTGTAAAGAATGGGTGCCGTAGAGCCTCACGAGCCGTTAGTCTATGTGTAGGATCATATCGAAGCAACCCTTGCACGAGATGAATCAATTCCCCAGCCGAATGGTCCACATGCTGCATTATCAAGTTCTGCATGTATTTTCACGAGATAAGAAATGTAAAATTTATAAAACAAAAGGTCATATACAACCATTAGAATGAATACAAACCGGTAAACGAGCCAACTTTTGAACAGCCTTGATGCTATCCCTCGAAGTTGCACCCTCTGGCCAATCTAATCTACCTCTTCTTACATATTTTTCTGCATGCCGGCTATGGATTCACACAAAAACAAAGAAAATACACATCAGCATTCTGCCTCCTGAGTACTAAATAATATAAAAAAGAAAATAAATAGCCACAAATTACTCACTCTACTCTCTTCAACATATCCTGTGGCAATGGGCCGAGCACTCGCTCCATCATTGCCAAGTGCTCCAAGTTTTCATGAGTTTGAAACAGAGCTTCACCCTAAAAATGATTTCATGTTGAGATTTCAAATACACAAAACCTCCAATTATAAAATATACAGGATGTATTCACAGAGAAAGAAACACATACCGAGCATAGTTCAACAAGGATACAGCCAACACTCCATATGTCACAAGGAAAACTCCATCCAAGACCTACAAAATTGAAAGTATGGTCAAGCCATGCACTCATCACAAATCAGAATATACCAAGAAATCAAAAATGTTAAAAACATGATCAGAAATCTTTACCAAGAATAACCTCTGGTGCTCGATAATGGCGTGTGGATACAATGTAATTCTGATCTTGACGATCATAAGTGGTGCTACCAAAATCAATCACCTTTATAGCACTTGACTTAGGCACTCTTTTGAAGTTAGAACTGTCCCTTGGTGATCGAGACAAATTCTGAACAAAAGATCAAATTAATTATGAGAAGCCAGAACCTAAAATAGCTAATACAATCTTCCTTAAAAAGAGGACCAGAGTTTCATAATGGAAACCAGATACAAAACAAAATAGAAGTACCTTGTAGTCGTGTACTTTCAGATAATCTCCAGAGACCAACAATATATTCTCTGGCTTCAAGTCAGTGTGTATCATTCGTAGGTCATGCATGACTGAATTTCAAGGGTCAATGAAATTGTCAGAATACAGAAAACAAAATGATAAGAAACTGACTCGTCACACAATTTTGTTAAAATTGAATAAAAATATGGAACATGAAGCAGATGGTAATAACTAAATTAAAGTGAAGAAATTTGTGTAGTTCATATTTTGCAAACAAACAAAAGACACTAAGAACAAGAAAAGATAAAAGAACTAGGTTCAATAAAATACTACACACATGCTACACATTCCAACAGTTGCCTGCCAATGTCACGAACTAGGTCAATGGGAAAGGAGCGATAATTGTTTTTCCGTAGAAAATCGTATAAGCTTGGCCCAAGCTTCTCAAACACCTGTTAAAACCATTTAAGTTCACCCACAAATTTTAACCCCCCATACTTGGTGGTGAATCCGGGAAATCAATCCATGATAAAACAGCCTTATACTTACAATACAGATATGGTTACGATAGTCAAACCAGTTCCGTATTTGAACACAACTGCAAGGAATAAAGCCTTTTAACCATAGCCACAAAGAGGACAAAAGCCAGAGCCAACAATAGCATATGAAAGTGTCTGCAAAAAAAAAAAAAAAAACTCACCGGTTGCCACCTTTGTCATGTTTTCCAAGCTGTTGCAACACTTCAATTTCTATCATAGCTGCATCACGATATTTCCTGATTCCACGCACAATTTTTATCGCAACCATTTCCTTTTTTTCTCTGTCCCAGCATTCCAACACTTGTCCAAAAGTACCTTCTCCCATTTTGCTATGTATTTTATCTGCCATAGCAGAAAAAAATCGACCAAGTAAGAAAAAGAAACAGCAACCAATAAAAAAGTTTGTAATTCCCAAAACCTCACTAGTCCTAAACAATTCCAAATAAGTAATGATTTTGAAAAGCAAAATATGTTGCTTATTGTTCAGTTTTTTTATTAAAAAAAATAAATTAAGGTGAAGATGATGAATAGTCTTTTAAATACCATCTTCAGTTGGATGCAAAAATTTAAAATATAGCTATCATTTAAATAACCAAAGGAACGAATTCAAAAGAGATGGATCCTAGGGTGATCTATCTTGATAGCACATAAAAGTTTCTTTAATCATAGTCAAGTGTATTTACAGCGAGAAGTTAAATTTTCTCCAAGCGCAAACATGTAATGCCCATCTTTGTCATCTTCTCGCCAGGGGGGAGAACCATTTCGTGCCACTCCCTTAACAAATAGTGGATTAGAAGAATGATCTGATGGTGCTCTTGTAGATGCAAAGCTTGGAATATTCGCAATCTCTTGTCCACAACATATTCCTACCTGAGCCTACACACAGTCACCCATTCATATAAAAGTTTGCCCTTCCTAAACCTAATATCCTCACCCAAAGTCTTCATTATCCATAACGCAAAAGAAATTGCAAGATTTTTGTTGTATGGATACTTGGATATGCAAGAAATATAAGCCAGATTCATGGTAAACAGGCACGGTGGGTGGAAAAACAAACGGAAAAACGCCTAATTAAAACAGATCGTGGATGGATCAACAATTATAAGAAACAATCATCCATAAAAATAGAAACAAAAGTTTCAAGCAATCATCCATATGAATAAAAAACAATACTTACCTGATCTGGCAAGTTAAATCATTCGAGCTTACATATAAAATAAAAACTTGTTAACTCAACAGATAAATAAAGAAACTACAAGAAAATAGTATTGACACGTAGAACAAAAATCAAGTATCTTTAAAAACAAAATTAAATTTAAGAAAAAACGTAAATCGGCCATCAGAAAAGGCAAACTTAATAAAAACGAAGGCAAAATGAAAGGCTTCTAAATCTACGTTGAACAGAGATTATACCTCGGTGTGTGACACTAATACATACCTAAACAAAGAAAAAACCGGCAGATCTAGATCTACAAAACCAAAATCAAGACAAAACAAAATCAGATCTGAAAGAGAGGATATGAGATTATACCTTAGGGGCCTCAGGGACAACGTCCCAGCCCAATCTAGCCCTCTTTCGGGGCCTCCGATCAAGATGTGTGTGAGGAAACTCGATCATGCGTTCCATCTCCATGATCTCGCAGAAGGAAGGAGGATTGAAGAAGCAGATTTCGGTGGGGTTTGGGGAAGGAGAAGGAGATGAGAAGAAATATTATTCCGCAGAAGGAAATTTGTGGAATGAAATCGAAACGCAACCCTAATTTTAACCTAACAACGAAGCATGAGGAGGATGAGAGGAAATCTAACCGTCCACGTTGCAAAGAAGGAACCGTAGATTTAGAGAGAATCTCTTTTTTTAAACTCAGTCAATGATTTTAATAACCAAACCAGGGTTAGGGTTAACCATGGTTCGGTTAGCTTTTCTTTGTTTGTGTTAAAAAAGTATATGCTACGCGGAATAGGATAAGATACCAAATTTTAATAAAAAACATAAAAATTAAATTGTTAAAATACCATATTGTCCCTGTACTCTTGAATTTGCCTACATACTTTCTATGGTTTAATTTTAGTCTCTTAACCTTTAATAAGTTTTAAATTTAGTCAGTTAAAATTAATTTTCATTGAATTAGTTGATTAACAATAATGGTTTCATGTCATAATCAAAATTATAGTTTTTTTAAAAAAATTACGATATGTAGAGCAAATAATCGAACCTCTAACTTCGATATTAATTACTATGAGAATTGAGTTGTTCATTTTAACATCTTAATTTGTTGTATATAAGTAGCTATTATAATTTAAAACAATAAGGCCTTATTTGATTCGTGATTTATTTTCGTTTTTATATTTTCAAAAACAAAAAATACAAAGAAATTAATAAAAACGTGTTTAATATATATGTTTTCGAAAACAATTTCTAAAAACAACAATCGAAATAACTCATTTTCGAAAACAATAAATTGTCGTTTTCTTTGTTTTTAGATTTTGTTTTAAAAAATTGTGAACATTAAATATACTATTGCATTTTCAAATTCACAACCAAACACAAAATTTGAATTTTGAATCCAAATTTTAAAATTTTAAATTGGAACCAAACGTGTTTTCGAATACTGTAAAAAATAAAAATTTGTATTTATTTTTCATAAAATTATTTGTTTTCCAAAATAATTTTCGGATAATGAACCAAACGGAACCCAGCATTCCTATACAAATCCAATAACTAAATTTATTGAGAGTACTAAAATTAGATAGGTAAAAATATAATAAATAAGAATTAATAAAGAATCAAAATATTATGTTAACACCATATTGAATTAGTTATGTGGGCCTAGATCTGGACTGGGATTGTTTCATTGGGCCTAATCTCTCTACAATGGGCTTTCGATCCCAATCATGGGCCTCTTAAAAAAAAACAAATTATTAGAGTTAGTTGGAATAAAATAATTGTATATATAACAAAAAAAAAAAAAAAAATTGTAGGACGATAAAAATTTCATAGCACTTTTGAACTAAAAAACAATGCCTATCCTTCCCTGTTTCATGGAACCCTTCACCTCATTCTTCCCATTCATCTTCTTCATTTCCCTTCTGATTCTCCTTCTAATCCCCAAACTCAAATCAAAACCCAACAAGAATCTCCCACCATCCCCACCAAAACTTCCCATAATCGGCAACCTCCACCAACTCGGCCGCCATCCCCATCTCTGTTTCCGACGCCTCTCCCAAAAATTCGGCCCCATCATCCTCCTTCAACTCGGACAAATCCCAACCCTCATCATTTCATCTCCAAAAATCGCTAAACAAGCCTTCAAAACCCACGACCTCGCTTTCTCAAGCCGCCCTTTTCTCTTCTCCGCCCAACACATCTTCTACAACTGCACCGATATTGTTTTTTCCCCTTACGGCTCTTACTGGCGCCATGTCAGAAAAATCTGCATCCTCCAACTCCTTAGCGCCAAAAGGGTTCAATCCTTTTCCCTCATTCGACAACAAGAAGTTTCCCGTTTGGTTGATAGAATTTCACACTCAAAGAATCGAGTGGATTTGTCCAGCTTGTTAGGGTTGTATGCAAATGATGTCCTCTGTCGAACGGCGCTTGGGAGGGAATTTTCCGCCGGTGGTGAGTACCATGTTCATGGGATTCAAAAGTTGCTTGAAGAGTATCAGATTTTGCTTGGTGGGTTTTGTATTGGGGATTTGTTCCCTTCTCTGGCTTTTCTTAGTAACTTCACAGGGATGAAATCGAGGCTTGTGAGAACAGTTAAAGGATTCGATAAGTTGTTTGATCAAGTTATAGCCGAACATCTCAATCCCGAGAGAGAAAAATTGGAGGAGTCGAAGGATCTTGTTGATGTTTTACTTGAAATACAAAAGAACGGATGTGATGACAAAATTCCACTGACTATGGATAACGTTAAGGCCATCATTTTGGTATACAACACTTCTATTATCTTCTGTTTTACTCTGTCACTTACGTAATTGATCATGTCAACGTGGGTAATTTGTGCAGGATATGTTTGCGGCAGGGACAGACACGACATATATAGCTCTTGATTGGGGGATGACGGAGCTCATAACACACCCAAAGGCCATGGAAAGAGCACAAAGCGAAATTCGAAGCATTGTTGGTGATAGAAGAAGAGTAAGAGAGAGTGATGTTTTAGAAATGCATTATTTGAAAGCTGTGGTTAAAGAGGTGCTGCGGTTGAATCCACCGGCGCCAGTGTTGGTTCCGAGAGAAACGACGAAAGATGTGAGGATTGAAGGGTATGATATTCCAGGTAAAACGAGAGTTTTTGTGAATGTTTGGGGAATTGGGAGAGACCCAGAATCATGGAAGGACCCAGAAAGCTTTGAGCCAGAGAGGTTTGTGGGAAGTGAAGTTGATTATGGAGGATTGGATTTCGAGTTGATTCCGTTTGGAGGTGGAAGAAGGATTTGTCCAGGTATCACCATGGGGATCGCCACGATAGAGCTTGCTTTAGCTCAGATCTTGCATAGCTTTGATTGGGAACTTCCTAATGGAATTGAGGCAAAAGATTTGGATATGACTGAAGTTTTTGGTATCACAATGCATAGAAAAGCTCACTTCGAAGCAGTGGCAAAGCCTTATTTTGTGTAATCAACGTCTCACACAAAATTTCAATAAACTTAAAAAAAAAAAAATTAATTATTTTTTTTTTTTTTTGAATTTTCGATTTTTTTTTTTTAATTAGCTACGGAAGCTGGATCATGTTTTTGTAATCTTATGTTCATTATTGTAGTTTCACGCTCTAATGTTATTTCTAACAAAGGAAAAATTGAATTTTAAAAAATCACAAAAAATAACGTTTATTTACCTTTAAATCCGTTAAAAAGATCATTAAACTTCAACTATATTTCATCTTAAAATTGAATTGATATGATTTTTTTATTATTATTATCTAAAACTTTCGTCCCCTCGTAATTTTTATCTTAAACTCTAAACTAAACTATTTATATTTCATGGTAAAAAAAACAATTAAATGACAAAAATAGAAACCTTTAATTCTTGATTTTGTCGTGAAGTATAAATATTTGGCTTAATTTGTCAATTTTTTATAATTTTTTAAAACTTTATATTATTTTATAATTATTTTCCATTTTTAAATTAATAAACGTTGAAAGATATTCCACCACTAGTATTGGGATGTAAACCATTTATTTCTTGAGAAAAAAATAACTTTTAATTTCTTTAAGAAAAATCGAAAAATGCTCATATTATTAACATATTGATTAATTTGTTTGAAGTACTTTTAATTTCGAAAAGAACCAATTTTAAGATAAATTATATAGATTTTCTAATTTTTTTTCCTTAATTTTTTCATTAGTAGCTTACACCAATTTTCTCAACAATCAAATAAAAATCAAACATTTTAAATTCAAACGATTAAACTAATTCGTAGTTTTTATTTTCGGCTAGTTGCATAAATGGTATCTAAGCAAAACATAATAGAATATAGAGCACAAGAAGGGAGCTTGTCCATTCCTTGGTTGATCCCTTGCGGTCATTTAAGTGTTTGCTTGTCATTTAGGTCAATGAATGAGATTTCTGCTCACCCTCGGGGTTCTTCGCACCTGGACAGTACCCTTGTGCCTCGACCTTTGATCAAATAAAACCCCCATGTTGTTCATTGAATTCCAAAGGAACTACTTCATTAGGGTTGGAAAATTGTTGTGATTCTTCCTGAATGGCTTGGATTCTCCCGTCAAGAATCGCTTTGAAAGTATTACCTAAACTCTTCTGACTAAATATAACAAAGCCTATTCGAAAGGATCGAAACCACATTCCTAGGTCGACAAATTTTCTGTATATGTTGAACTCTTAGAATCAAATGGAAAAGGAACACCGAGTGGGATAAAATAATGTCATATATAGCACAAAATTGGTAAAAAAAACTAAAAAAAAAACTCATGTGTTGCACAAAAATCGATAGTTGTTATTAATAATAACTCTCAATTTGAAAAATGTATTATTGGTTGTTATCAATGATAACTTTCAATTTGAAAAATATTTTATCAATTGTTATCAATGATATGTGCCTTCAATGATAGGAGTTGGTGCACTGAAGGGTAAACTTGGAATTCTAATTTTTTTTAATATTTTGCTATTTCTTATAATTATCTTTTTTTCACATGGAAAAACTAATTGATGCTTTAATACATTTTAGTTTGAGAAATTATTGTAATCGACAAAATTGATGAAAATATTTAGAAAATATAGCAAAATGGGTTAATGCAACTATGCAAGTTACATGATAAAGATTTGTAGTCACATGTGCTTAAAATATTGATAGCCCCAAGGCATGTTTGATAACGTTCTCATTTCTTGTTTCCTGTTATTGATTCTCATATTTTAAGAAAAAGACATGTTTGATAACTGTTCTCGTTTCTTGTTTCTAAAATTCGAGAAACATTCATAAAAAATGTGCCAAAATTGTGAAACAACAAAAAAAATAGTATTTCGTGAAGTTTCTATTTCTATTTTAATATCCTGACAATTAATTAATATGAGTTTTTTGTTGTATTGGTTTCAGGCACTCGTAATAATAGTCTCCCTTGTGAAAGTGTTGGATAATTATCATGAATTTTCATGATTATTCAAAAGATTCTTGGAGACAATTTTAGACCATTGGATCTTACGGTTTGTCCAAGGTTAATTTATAGACATTAAATCTTTCACATATCTCTAAAACATTTGGAGCTATTGGATCATACACATCTATAAAAAAACAAATTATAACCATTGGATTTGTCCTAGTATTTTTGGCTATAAATAGGTGAATTGCCAAACCATCCCAAAAGATTCATTAAGAAAGAAAATTTATAACTCATATTTTATATAGTAAATTTTTCTATCTTTGTCTTTGATTTTTACTCTAATTTGTTTAGGTTTCGGTTCCGAGAGAAACAGTAGAAGATGTGAGGATTGAAGGGTATGATATTCCAGGTAAAACAAGGGTTTTTGTGAATATTTGGGCACTTGGGAGAGACCCAGAATCGTGGAAGAACCCAGAAAGTTTTGAACCAGAGAGGTTTCTGGAGAGCGAAGTTGATTACAAAGGGTTGGATTTTGAGTTCATTCCATTTGGAAGTGGAAGAAGGATTTGTCCAGGTATTACCATGGGGATCATCACGATTGAGCTTGCTTTGGCTCAGATCTTGCATAGCTTTGATTGGGAACTTCCTAATGGGATTGAAGCTAAAGATTTGGACATGACTGAAGTTTTTGGTATCACAATGCATAGAAGAGCTCACTTGGAGGTTGTGGCAAACCCTTACTCTGCCTCGTCATCCCTCTCCAATTAACTACTCTTCCTTTGGGTTAAAATATCATTTTCGTATCAGAGTTGGTTCTGTTTTAGTCGAACTTGTTCAAGTTTAAGGTAATGTACTCCAATAAATTTTAGATTTAGTTTAGCAAAGTTAATTTTAAAAAATTGGAATAAAAATTCAGTTAAATCAACTTTTTGTGTTGTATCAATTTAGGACTGAATTAATATTTGAATTATTGTAAACTCTCAATTTCGTAAGTGTACCAACTAACCCTCTTCTTCAAACTTAGTTGACATAGTATTGGAAGAAATATCTAATTGTTTCAATAAAAACCTCTAAATTATTATAACTAAACCAATCGAACACATAAAATTTTCATTTATTTTAACTCAACTCCAACCTAAACGAGATGGTGATCGCAATTGGGTTGAGTTGATATTTGATAATTACAAAAGTGATTTTAACTATTTTTTAATCAATAGAAAACACAACCTATATCTTAAGAGAGGAATAGCCACACATTGTAATAACTCCATAACCCTAACAAAAATTGTCTCTGGTATTATGAACTGCGTTTGAATCTAGAATTAGAGATTATGAAAATTCGCGTTTAATTCGAGGATGTATTTGATTGATACATTGACGTTGAAAATGAGTTATGCCTGATTTGACAACCATAGGATCTAACACGTTTTAAAATTAAATAGAAAATGACAAATCAGAATGAATAATACAAAGGTCCTCTTGTATAAAAAAAAAAAAAACAAATAAGTACTTTTCAAAAGAAAAAATGCAATTGAGCTAAAAGACAAAACTAACCTTATGACAACTGACCAATCAGAAAGTTTGGTAAACAAACAAATATAACACAAAATAATTAATAGAATAAAATTTAAATAATCCATCTCGTACCCTATAATTTCATTTTTGAACCTCTGACGCCACGTGTTACCCCCAAGTGCAATAGAAATGGTTTAGTGGTAATTTAAAAAGTGGGTTTCCTGATATTTGTTCTTCATCAACCCAGGTCCAAGTCCATAAACAAAAGTTGCAAATTGACGAAGCAGAAGGTGATCAATTCGATCACGTCCAAAAATTACATCTTACTGTTATCGTTTGGGTTTAGGGTTGTGGTTACCATTATTGTTGCACTCTTAGAGAAAAAGTTTTATTTTGACATTGTTAAAATTTGACAAAATTCACAGTTTTAGGTAAACACAATTTAATTATATTTACGATTGCAGTCCATTACAATTGATCTATCAATGACATTTCATTAGGATTTTACCAATTTCCATTACAAATTGATAAACATGGGCAAAATTTCAACACCTCTAAATTAAACATGGCCAATTTTCTAGTTGTATAAACATATTTTAAAAAAATTACAAATATAGAAAAATCTATCAGTGATAGACCTTATCGCTATTAAACTCATTTTAACAATATAGTCTGTATATCATTGATAGACTCAATTTTTAGGTGATTGCTAAAAACGATTTGCATTTGCCGTTGATAAAACATGAAATTCTATTCTAAATGCTAACCTAGGGTTGAGATGCAACCTCAATGAACTAAAATCAAGAAAGTTAAGAGGTGGTTGGTAGATTCTTATCAATATATTTTTTTAGGGTTAGCTAAGTCTCTTGCTGAAGATGTATATAAGACAAGATTATCTAACAGACATGAAGCTAAGAAAAAACTATCCTCATAATGAACTGATATATAATAAATGTATAATGAAGCCATTTTTACCAGCAGTGGATAGCCTACAACAATGGAAAAACCCTAGCTTAAAATGAATGAGGTGTGGGCATATATACATTACGCAACTTCACTGTATAATATTGGCTCTTCCATGAGAACATAAAAACCACGTGGAACTGTTGTGCATTAGAGAGTGATCTCTAGCTTTTGTTGCTCTTTCAATATTTAATCCTTTCTTTTTCTTCTCTATTCTTTTGTTTCTTCGTAAGTTTTAAAATGACATTCTTGATCCAACAACTTGTTGCATGGTTTTGTGTTATTGTGTGCATGAAAAACTTTATCGTACCTGTTTATAGCATTATTTTTAATTCTGTTGTATCATTAGATGGAGCTGGAGATCACTTCAAAAGCATAACTGATGCTGTGGCAGCTGCACCCAACAATAGCAAGTCTATATTTTACATTCACGTAAAACCTAGAAGATATAGAGAGCATGTTGAAATTGAAAGTTGTAAGACTTTCATAGCATTAATAGGAGATAATGCAGCCACCACTGTGATTTTTGATGATAGAAGCCATGGCATTGGTTATCGAACCTCCCAATATCTGTTTTTCGCTCTTCTTCTTCTTTTTTTTTTTTAGTATAAGTTGAGGGTGGGAGCCAAATTTGAACGTGAGACCTTTTGATCTTAAGCATCGATACATCTCTTGAGATTTTATTTTCCAGTTGGGAAGGGCAACAACTTTAATTATGGCACAATACATAACATTTCAAAATTCGGCTGGACCTAGAAATGGCCAAGTAGTTGCTCTTCTCAATGACAACATTCAAGCTGGCATATTTCAAGTGTGTTTTTGTAGGATACCAAGACACACTTCGTGTAAATGGAAAGCAATTGTTCTTCAAATACTGTGAAATCACTAAAACTAGCTCACTTAAACTCATATATTTCATAATTCTTTTAAGAAAATTACTATTATATTCGCATTTTCTACCCATATTTACAAAAACCAAATCATTTCAAGTTTGAAAACTATAAATAAATAAACATAAAATTATGTTTTGCTTTGAGAATTTGACCAACAATTGAAGTGTTTCCTTAAGTTGAAATTGTAGTATGAATTTTGGGAGAAAACAAACATAAATTTTAAAAATTGCAAATTATTGAAATCAATTTCATTACCATATGATGACACCTTAAAGATTTTTATTGTGAAACTTTAATAATTCCTCTAGTGCAAGCTCATGTGCTTATGAGTTACATTAGAGGCAAGTTTTTGGATCACACCTCTATACGTTTAGTCATGGATATAACGATCACCAAACGTTTAGAGGTGGTTTTGTAAAATGAGTTTTTTTTTTTTTTTTTTTGTATAAAAGTTTAATTCTACTTAGTTATAATCGTGTGAGAATCAAAAGTGTAGTTATAATCATAAATCTCCTCAAGCATAAGAATCTCATCTCAATGCACAGTAAATTAAATAATTCGTCAAGATCTAGAGAGTACTCAAAATAAATAGTAGGACAAACTTCAAAATCATAAGATTGACGTACTTGTGGTTCTTGACACAATTAACCCAAAACAAATGACTCAAATATATGCACAATAGGAAGAGAAAATAGTCATGTTTCATAATATATAGAGACAAAAGAAGGAGAATAATATTAAGAATAGTTTACATAATTTTCAAGATTAGGAAAAAATATTATGCTATAATCTGAATTTTAAAGGACAAATTAAAAAACATCTTGCCATATATATAAGATATTGCCAACATCAAATATTTAAGAATAAATTACGTTTTGTTATCAATGAGGTTTAAGTTTAGTAGCATTTGAGTTCATTAGTTTTCTTTTGATTATAGCTAATGAATGTTGAGGTGACAAAGCAATTATCGAGTACTAAAACCAAAAAAAAAATAAAAAAAAATATAGGTTAATGAACGATTTAATAAATTATAATTGAACAATTTGACAGAATTTATAGATAGATATCGTAAATAAAGGCGAAATAGATAGGGAATTTGAAAGGACCATAAACATAAACATACCCAACAGACCAATACAATGTTCATCCTTCCATGTCTCAATGAATCTCTCACCTCATTCTCCACATTCATCATCTTCTTCATTTCTCTTCTCACTCTCCTTCTAATCCCCAAACTCAAATCCAAACCCAACCAAAATCTCCCACCATCCCCACCAAAACTTCCTCTAATCGGCAACCTCCACCAGCTAAACAACCATCCCCACCTCTGTTTCCGCCATCTCTCCCAAAAATTCGGCCCCATCATCCTCCTTCAACTCGGACAAATCCCAACCCTCATAATTTCATCACCAAAAATCGCTAAACATGCCTTCAAAACCCACGATCTCTCCTTCTCAAGCCGCCCCCTTCTCTTCTCCGCCCAACAAATCTTCTACAACTGCTCTGATATTGCCTTTTCCCCTTACGGTTCTTACTGGCGCCAAGTCAGAAAAATCTGCATCCTCCAACTCCTTAGCGCCAAAAGGGTCCAATCCTTTGGCTTCTTTCGACAACAAGAAGTTGCCCGTTTGGTTAACAGAATCTCCCACTCCAACAATCCGGTCGATTTGTCCAGCTTGTTAGGGTTGTATGCTAATGATGTGCTCTGCCGAATGGTGCTTGGGAGGGAATTTTCCACCGATGGTGAGTACCATCTTCATGGGATTCAAGAGTTACTCGAAGAGTATCAGATTTTGCTTGGTGGGTTCTTTTTTGCGGATTTGTTCCCTTCTTTGTCGTTTATCAGTACCCTAACAGGGACAAAATGGATTGTGATGAAACGAGCACAAAGCGAAATTCGTAGAGTTGTTAGGTGATAGAAGAATTGTAAGTGAGAGTGATGTTTCAGAAATGCCTTATTTGAGAGCTGTGGTTAAAGAGGTGCTCCGATTGCATCCACCGGCGCCGGTTTCGGTTCCGAGAGAAACTGTAGAAGATGTGAGGATTGAAGGGTATGATATTCCAGCTAAAACAAGGGTTTTTGTGAATATTTGGGGAATTGGGAGAGACCCAGAATCGTGGAAGGAACCAGAAGTTTTTGAGCCAGAGAGGTTTTTGGAGAGCGAAGTTGATTACAAAGGGTTGGATTTTGAGTTCATTCCATTTGGAGGTGGAAGAAGGATTTGTCCAGGTATTACCATGGGGATCGCCATGATTGAGATTGCATTAGCTCAGATTTTGCATAGCTTTGATTGGGAGCTTCCAAGTGGGATTGAAGTTAAGGATTTAGATATGACCGAAGTCGTTGGTATCAATATGCATAGAAAAGCTCACTTGGAGGTTGTAGCAAAGCCCTACTTTGGCTCATCCATCTCAAATTAATTACTATTCTTTTTTTTTTTTTTTTTTTTTTTAAATCAGCTTATTATCTATTCTCAATAAAAAAAATTGAAATTATATTTATGTAATGCATTTGTTTTGCATAAACTATATTGTTGTTATTTAGGCAATTTCAATATAAAATTAACATGGACTAACTAAATAATTGAATATTTTAGAGTAGAGGAACAAAAATTAAAAAATATATAAAAAAAATTCCAAATTGAGGATTGAAAAGATATTTGAACATTTTGTTGATTTTGGGTATGACTTGGTCTAAAGCTTAAGCACCCAACTTAAGGTGGCATGAAAAGATACTTTTTATTATATAGATACAAATTTCAGGTATCTATATCGTAGGTATCTAAAAATTAAGCTTATAAATACTTACACTTCTAAAAATTTAAGTGCTTTTTAGATGAAGATATTGTAGCGTTTTATATTTTTGATTCCAACACTTCTCAAAACCGCTGCTATAGAGCTTTCAACACTGCTTTTGTCAGCGTTATATATCCGCCGCTATAAATGTTGCAGCAGTTAAAAACCGTTGCTATATAGACTGTTTTTCTTGCAGTGAAATAAGAATATCAGACATTTTTTTCCCCCTCTCCTTCGAGTTTTGGAATCTATTGTCCTCTCCTTCGTCTTCGCGTTGTTCTTGTTACATCACGTTGACACTCAAGATTATAAGCTTTGAATTGAGTTGTGATCACAAAAAAATGAAAAAAAGAATTCTCTAACTACATGGTACGACACTAATTTATATGGCAGATGATATATGTTAATGAACTTTATTGGTGTCACAGTTTTTTTTTTTTTTTTGGGAAGAAACAACAACACAACCAACTAATTTATAGAGAATCACATCACAGGGACAATAACGAAATCGAACCACTAGTGCCGGCAGTCGTTGGAGATGATGGTCGTTTGCAACGATGATGTCAAAATATGATTGCACATATTGTACTGATCTACCAAGATCTGTCGTGTCTTGTTGTCTAACTCTGGCTTCTTGATCTGGTCCAAAAGGAGCTCATTCTTGATCTGGTTGTCTTGTTGTCTAATTAATTTGATTTTGGATGTTGACGAGGATCTCTATCACAGCAATGCATAGGTTGTTCAATTAAACAACTATGGCTGATTATTCCTCTAAAAGTTTATTTATGCAATTAAAGATATAATAATGGAATTTGTGACAAATAAATCATAAGTAATATTCTTTTAAAAAAAAAAAATCAAAGTTAATATAGATAAAAAACATTGGTGGTCATTTTTTTTAAAAAATATATAAAATATATATTTTTAATTAATTTTAAGAAAATAATTAATTTTTTAATATGAAGTAAATTTAACTATTTAAAGATTCTAAACCAAAGCCCTTAATTACGTGGATGATTCTGCATTAACCGAGAAAATCTCAATCATCTAACTACTAAAAATAAAATAAAATAAAATAAAAAAACGTTTATATTGTACTTTAATTTCTAATTAAATTTTAAATTATGAATTTAAAACAAATAAGTTAACTTTTCACTCTTTCTTTTATTATTATTATTATTATTATTTTCCTTTAAAAAAATTGCTTTTTGTTATAAATCGAAAATTTATGTAATACTAAAAAATAGAAAAGACAGTTAAATCGTATTAACACATGAAAATCTCAACCTAAAAAATATTAATAAAATGATAATCATAACCATTAAAATATTTTTTTTACTAAAAATGAATGAAAATATTAATTATTGATTTTTTTTAAAATATAAGTAATTGTTTTTTTTTAATTGCTAGGGTAATTATTTTAAGAAAAAACATATTAACTTTTTTTTTTTTTTTTTTTTTTTTTTTATAGTGAAGTAAAACTACCCCTTTAAATATTTAAAATAAAATCCAAAGACATGTGAGATTGAGGCTAAGTATATTTCAAACCAATTGGTTAATATAGAAAAATAATCAATCCCCCAACTATTGACGAATAAAAATTAATGAGTTAAATCTTAACAGATTATCCTATAATCAAGTGAAATAAATCTATAACCACACCCATTTTTAAGGGAAGAAGTGATGATACAGTTGAGTAGGACGCCTATATAAATTGGCCTAAACATGCTTTGCCAAAAATCAACTCAACCAAAAGCTTCTTTATTCATCCTATCTCTCAAATCCCACCATGACAGTCATCAAATTTCTTGGTGTTCTCTTTGTTTTGATTGCTCTCACATCAAAGCTATGTGAGAGCTTTGAATTGGAGAAAAAGGATTTAGAATCTGAAAAAAGTCTATGGCAACTTTACAAGAGATGGAGTAGCCACCATAGAATCTCAAGACATCCAAAGGAGATGCACAACCGTTTCAATGTGTTCAAAGATAATGCCAAATATGTGTTCAATAAGAACCAAATGGGCAAATCATTAAAATTGAAGCTTAACCAATTTGCTGATATGTCTGATGATGAGTTTATGAACAGACATGCTAGTTCCAATATTACTTACTACAAAAATTTACATGACAAGAAAACAGCAGCTGTTGGTGGTCGTGTCGGTGGGTTTATGTATGAACATGCTACGGATCTTCCATCTTCAATCGATTGGAGGAAAAAAGGAGCTGTCAATGACATAAAAAACCAAGGCGGATGTGGTATAAATTAATTCTAAATTCTTTCTTAAGCCTAATGCCTACCGATTATTTTTAGCCTCTCATATCTAGATTTATGTTTGCAGGAAGTTGTTGGGCATTTGCAGCAGTAGCTGCAGTGGAAGCAATTCACCAAATCAAAACCAACGAGTTAGTATCTCTGTCGGAGCAAGAGGTAGTGGATTGTGATTATAGAGACGGAGGTTGTCGTGGAGGATTCTATAACTCTGCTTTTGATTTCATAATGGAAAATGGTGGGATCACAGTTGAGGATAACTATCCCTATTATGCCGGAGATGGATATTGCCAGGGAGTGAGTTTAATCCTTAATTCTAAACTCTAAATTTATTATATATTTGAGAAAAAAAAAAAAAGAAACAATTCTGTGACTATATGCTATTGAATTCATAAATATATGTGTTTGATTTAATAGGGTAATTAGAAAGTGACAATTAATGGATATCAGAACATAACTCGAACCAAATTTTTAATATCTAAATTTATTATATACTTTCATAATAATTGTGTTTGATTTAACAAGCAGATGAATAGTAATAATATAGTGACAATTGATGGATATGAGAACGTACCTCCAAACAACGAGTATGCTTTGATGCAAGCTGTGGCACACCAACCGGTAGCAGTGGCATTGGCGGCAAATGGACAAGATTTTAGATTCTACAGTGAGGCAAGTGTAGTTTTGATGAATTAATTTGAACTTATTTGGTGCAACAACACAAGGGCATTATTGTTAAAGAGAAATTGTAAAATTACTTGCAGGGAATGTTCACGGAAGATTACTTTTGCGGGAATCAAATTGATCACACAGTAGTGGTAGTTGGATACGGAACGGATGAAGAGGGAGATTATTGGATAATAAGGAACCAATGGGGAACTCAATGGGGAATGAATGGTTATATGAAGATGCAAAGAGGAGCTCAATCCTCCCAAGGTGTATGTGGAATGGCAATGCAACCTGCCTATCCCGTGAAGTACTAGATTATTTCCATTTTTCTTTTTTAGCTTAGTAGAACTAGCTAGGTTTTGATTCTTTCAGTTCCTTCTGGTGTAGCAATTTCTATATAAATAAATAAATAAATGAAGTAGTTTGGTATTTATTTAATTGGAGAATTTGGTTGGGGCAAGCATTGATTTTATTCATTCCAATTGATAGGCTCAAACGAATGAATCTGATTTTGTACTTGAAAGAAATACAGATGAATCCAGTTTTTTCTAGTTCAAATGGCTCAAACAAATCAAATGAACAATGTTCAACAGACGCTCCCCTCCACAATATCAGAAAAGCACCAAAAGGGATTTGCAAGAACATTGAAAGACAATGGATGAATTTCCTATTAACAGCAGATCTTGCAACCTTAAATCTTTGTGGAAATCCATAGTCATAGTCAAAGGCTTTGGAATGGTTTAACACCAATATATCCTCAGCACGATGGAGCCGTGTTGTGTTAAACTCTGCATAAAATAATAAGTTTAGAGGTGTATCTGCTGACATTTCTAACCATCCAATGACTCCATGAATATTACAGTTGAATTGTCTCTCCAAGGGCGGCCATGATAGACTTCAAACTTGTCTACCTTTCTTGACTCAAGTTTGGGAAGGCCATGACACTGCATTTCTGCTACTGAGACGTTTTCACTAAACACACTTTTTGTAATTTGGTTTAAATTTAAATTTTTTGATTTAAAATACTACCTATTATGTTGAAAAATTATTGAAAACTAGTTTAATATTGCAATTATTTTAATTTTGTTACATTAATATTTTTTTGTTCGAAGAAATTCAAAAGGCAAGAGAAATTAGGGGGGGGCTAAAGAGAGGCTCGACAAGCTATGAAAAGATTACAAAAATGTTAATAGGTATAGAAGTAATGCTATTTTGAGAAGAAATTAAATGTTTGATGATGATAATTTTTACTAAATAATAATGGTTTACAATATAGATAAGAACCCTAGCTAGCCCATGATTTTTCTTAATGAGAATTGAAGTTTATGATCATTAATTTCTAAGATTGGAATCATTGCTACCTCGTTTTAATCCCATATCAAAATAAATTAATTTCGAAATAAATTCATATCATATTAAAATAAATTATTTCCTTCCCAAAAATGATACGAAATTAATTTTGAAATTTTTTTAATGAATAATTAATTAGATTTACAAAATTGAAGGAATTAATAAGGTTTCTTTTATGCTATAAAATTGTAGTATTCGTATGTTATTTTCACAAAGAGTGAAAAAAATAAAAAATTAGAAACTGGCTTCCCAACAACCATTCCTCGTCTTGTTTAGTATCTTGAGTGTGTGTATGTTAGCGAAGGCCGAATAAAATACAACTATCAACAACTTTGTTCAACAAACTTGCGATCGAACTAATGACCTCAAAGACTTGTGTCTTTCTAACATAAATTCAGACCCTTGTGAAGATTTGAAGACAAGTTTGAGTGGTTTCTTAACGATATTTGTGAATCAGAGCATCACCGATATCAACAATGACATTTTGTTCCTTAAAGAAGAGCTCGGTTCAAACAACATTAGTGGTGATACTAAACAAATCTATGTGGTTTGTGCAGATAACTATGTAATGGGATTGAGTGATTTACAAGAAACTTTGAAAAAACTAGGAAAAGGAAGGAGTGGTGTCGATGTATTTTACTCGCTAATCAACCACACGTATGATCTTTTAACGGGGTGTCTGGAAGATTTTGAAGGGATAATTACTATCCCTCCTGAGTGGCAATCTCGTTACAAAGCTTCTTATGCGTTATTGGATCTTTCATTGTCAATGATAAATCTCATTAAATGTAATAGCCCTGATGAATGCGACAAATAATTTGTTAATTAGAATCCAATATTGGTATATTATAATAATAAGTTTGGAATGATGTTAATTTTATGCCTTATTTTGTTACCTTTTGTTTATAATTGAAACGAAATTAATTTCTAGATTATAAGAGTGAAGCAAGAAAAAGAAATTAGTAGAGATTGAAAAACATGAATTCTCAACTATTCCTTGTGTTGCATAGTGTTTTAAATGTGTGAATGTTAACCGAAGAAGATTAAAATACAACCATTAACAACTTTGTTCGTCATACTTGCAACCGAACAAGATTAGTCGTGACATAAAAGATATGTAGGAGGCGTGTGTGGGAATCTATGAGAAACATTAGAGATACTACAAACAAAATCGAATATAGATGTCGAACAATTGCAGGTCACCAACGTTGTCAACCTTGTGGTTGAGTGTGCCGATAATTTTGAAGGCACTCCTGTTCCTCCCGAGTGGTAATCTCGTTACAAAGCCTCTTATGCATTATTAGATCTTTCGTTGACAATCATAAATCTCATTACTTGTAATCAAGATTATACTTGTGTATAATGATTTGTTAGTTAAATTAAGCAACCATTGTTACTTGAAACCAGGTTCAATTCCAATGTTATTTCTAAATGTACTCGATTTGGCTCGAGAATGATGTTATTGAGACCCATTTTTTTCATTTTTATTATATTTTACTTTTTATTTAGATTCCAATGTTATTTTTAAATTAATTTGATAAGATATTTATTTTTTTGAATTTAAATGGATGAAAGATTTGGTATGTGTGATATATTTGGAGGATAAGGGAAGAAAATAGATCTCTTATAAAATTAACTCAAATTAATTATCTTATTATTGTGAAAATGAAGCACGACGGGAACACAGATATCGAGAAAATAATATTAAAATAATAATAAATAAAGGAATAAAGAAAATAAGGAAATAAGAAAATATTTCTCAAAATCTCCACTCAAGTTCTTCCACTATCTCCCATTTATTTGTAATTCTCTCCAATGTTTGTTGTTCTTCACAAATCCACCACAACTCACTATTTATAGGAGAAATGGCAAGTAGGAGGTGGTCCTAATGGACACTAAGATGGTGTAGAATTTTGACACATGGATAATACATGGAGTTGTAGAAGGATGACATTTGGAAAATGTCACTAATCTTTATCATCTAATGGACATCTATATCTTAATATTTATAATACTCTCCCTTAGATGTCCATTATACATATGAAATATGCCTCGTTAAAACCTTACTAGGAAAAACCCAATGGAAAAAAAAACTAGTGAAGGAAAAGAGTACATATTTTAATATATTCATTCCCCGTCATGAAAATATCATTTGAGATATTTGAGTCGTCGCATTCCAATGGTCTATACTAACTTTTTAAAGGTTGTAGTAGGTAATGGCTTTGTAAATAAGTCAGCCAGGTTATCCTTCGAACAAATTTGTTGTACCATGATGTCGCCATTTTCTTCAAGGTCATGAGTGTAGAAGAGCTTTGGTGAAATATGCTTTGTTCTATCTCTTTTGATTTGGGCTATGCATGCGGTATTGTCTTCATATAATGTCGTTGGAAGACTTTTACCAGGAGATAAGCCACATTTTCCACGAATGTGTTGAGTCATCGATCTTAGCCATACACATTCTCGACTAGCCTCATGGAGTGCAAGTATTTCAGCATGGTTTGAGGAAGTAGCAGTTATGGTTTGTTTCACTGATCGCCATGATATAGCTGTACCTCCGTATGTGAACAAGTAACTTGTTTGAGATCTATCTTTGTGTGGATCAGATAAATATCCTGAATCTGCATAACCAACTAGATCAAAACTTGTTTTGTTAGAATAAAATAAACCCATATCAATTGTTCCCCGGAGATAACGAAATACATGTTTAATTCCATTTCAATGTCTTTTTGTTGAAGAAGAACTATATCTAGCAAGTAAATTTACTAAAAATGCAATATCTAGTCTTGTATTATTAGCTAGATACACGAGTGCACCAATTGCACTAAGATATGGTACTTCAGGACCGAGTAGTTCTTCATTTTCATCTGGAGGTCGAAATATATCTTTTTTTACCTCTAGTAAACGAACCTCCATTGAAATGTTCAATGGGTGTGCCTTGTCCATATAAAATCTTTTCAAGATTTTTTCTGTATAAGTTGACTGATGAACAAATATCCCATCTGCTAAATGTTCAATTTGTAAACCAAGGCAAAATTTTATTTTTCCCAGATCTTTCATCTCAAATTCTTTCTTGAGATATTCTATTGCCTTAGAAAGCTCTTCAGGAGTTTCAATAATATTTAAATCGTCAACATATACAGTTATAATGGAAAATCCTGAATGTGATTTCTTTATAAAAACACACGGACATATTGGATTGTTTTGATATCCTTCTTTCAACAGATATCCACTCAGGCGATTATACCACAAACGTCCTGATTGTTTCAATCCATATAATGATCTTTGTAACTTTATTGAATATAATTCCCGAGATTTTGTTTTATATATATCAGGTACCTTAAACCCTTCTGGGATTTTCATATATATATATATCATTATCAAGAGATCCATATAAATATGCCGTGAATACATCCATAAGATGCATTTCCAGGTTTTCATACACAGTCATGCCAATCAGAAATCTTAATGTAATTGCATCCACCACTGGAGAATACATCTCCTCATAATCAATACCAGGTCGTTGAGAAAAACCTTGTGCAACAAGTCTTGCTTTATATCTTACGACCATATTATTTTCATTTCTCTTTTTCACAAATACCTATTTGTACCCCACAGGTTTGACATATTCTGGTATTTGGACTAGTGGTCCAAAAAACCCGATGTTTTGCAAGTGAGTTTAATTCTGACTCGATTGTTTCTTTCCACTGAAACCAATCTTTTCTATGTCGACATTCTTCGACAGATTTTGGTTCAAGATCCTCATTTTCAGATATAATATCGAGAGCAACATTATGCACAAAAACATTGTCAATAACTACATTATTTCGATTCCATCTTTTTCCTGTCATGACATAGTTTATTGAGATCTCATTATTATCTTTAGGTATTTTATCTTCCTCGTTAGTCATATCCCTGATTTCTTCATGGATATTTACATCCTCAACCAAGTCATTTTGACTGTTGAGTGTTTTTCTTTTTCGATGATTTTTATCTTTGGAACCTATTGGTCTACCACGTTTCTGTCGTGTTTCAGACTCTTTATTGACAATATGTTGCATTGGGATATCAATTCTTGATGGGACATTTGCTGCTGGTATATGTGATTTAGTTACTTTCTTTGCATCTATAAATACATCTGGTAATTGATTTGCTATTTTTTGCAAATTAACAATTTTATGAACTTCAAGTTCACATTGATTTGTACGGGGATCTAAATGAGACAATAACGATGCATTTCATGTAATTTCTTTTTCCAACTTCATAATTTCTCGTCTTGTTTAGTATTTTGAGTGTGTGTATGTTAGTGAAGGTGAACAAAATACAACCATCAACAACTTTGTTCAACAAACTTGCAATCGAACTAATGACCTCAAAGACTTGTGTCTTTCTAATATAAATTCATACCCTCGTGAAGATTTGAAGACAAGTTTGAGTGGTTTCTACGATATTTATGAATCAGAGCATCACCGATATCAAAAATAACATTTTGTTCCTTAAAGAAGAGCTCGGTTCAAACAACATTAGTGGTGATACTAAACAAATCTATGTGGTTTGTGCAGATAACTATGTAATGGGATTGAGTGATTTACAAGAAACTTTGGAAAAACTAGGAAAAGGAAGGAATGGTGTCGATGTATTTTACTCGCTAATCAATTTAATTTTTTGGTACCTTAAACCCTTCTTAAAAATGAAACCAATTTAATTTCTAAAAAAAAAATTATAGAATCATCAATAATTATTAGATTACAATATTTAAGGAATCAATTGATTTTATTATTATTATTATTATTATTATTATTATTTGATAAAATTAATAGTATCGGGTTGATTATTTGGTCAAAGAGTGAAGGAAAAGAAAAAAGGCAGAAATTGCAAAACATGGCTTCATAATCATTGGTTGTGTTGTTTTGTATTTTGAGTGTGTGTATGTTAGTGAAGGCGTACAACAAAATACAATCATCAATAATTTTATTAATTAAAATATATTAAATCACTATTTTTTTAAAAAAATGTTAATAAAAATATATTAAATCAATCAATTACAATGTTAATAATCTCTATGTATTGATGTACAATAATTAAAATTGTCTCAATTTATAAGGAATTAATCATATCATGATCCTTATAAATAAATAATAATCAATTTTTACCTTATTGAAAATAAAACAAAATTAATTTCCAAACAAATTTTATGGAATCGTTTTAATTAGATTTTTGAATTAAGGAAACAATTAATATTGACATTTTGTAATTTTGGCTATAAATTCATAGAGTCCGTTTGATTATTTGCAGAAAGATCAAAGAAAGAAAAAGAAGGTAGAGATTGAAAAACATGGCTTCCCAACAACAATTCCTTGTCTTTTTTTGTATTTTGAGTGTTTTTATGTCGGTGAAGAGCGACCAAAACACAATCATCAGCAACTTTGTTCAATATACTTGCAACCGAACTCATGAGCTGAAGAACTTGTGTCTTTCCCACATTAATTCGGACCCTCGTGATGATTTGAAGACAAGCTTGATGGGTTTTTTAATGATATTTGTTAATCATAGCATTCCAGATATCAACAATGCCATTTTGTTCCTTAAGAAGGAACTCGATTCAAACAACATCACTCGTGACACAAGAAATATGTATATGGCTTGTTCAAATGACTATCAATCAGGATTGGATTATTTACGAGAAACATTGAAGATACTACAAACAAAAACGAATAGAGATATACTAGACATGCCAGTCACCTACACTTTCGGACTAGTAACTGGATGTATGCTTGATTATGAAGGGTTTTACCCTATTCCTCGTGAGTGGCAATCTCGTTACAAAGCTTCTTATGCATTATTAGAACTTTCATTAGCCATGATAAATCTCATTAAATGTAATCATGATTATTCATGTGTCTGATTTTTATTTTAATATTTTTACTAAATGTATTTTGATTTGGTTTGAGGATGATGTTAATTTATGTTCCATCTTTTAACTTTTTTATTTAAAAACTTTCTGTATCGATACTGTCACAGTACATTCCGAAGGTAAACCATTTACTATTATTTTCTTTTTCATATATATATATATATATTAATTCCTCATACACCTTTTTTTTATTCAAATTCTGCAAGAATGATTCACAGATATGTTGGATTCATTGATGAGGTAACACACAAACTAAATTATCTAAACTAATTGGTAATCCTAATCTAAACTAAAAATGAACTCTACATTGACAATAACACTCTTTTCATACTACAAAATGGATGTCTTTCTTTCATTATAACTATCACGTGCCTTGCATGTGCATCTAATTTTTATTTTTCTTAATCAATAACTAATTATATTCAGTAATGATGCTATTAGTTTATCTTCACAAATTGCCTAAACCCTAATTAAATTTCGTATTTAGTAAACTGATCTCAAATTAGGTTTGTTACAGTTACTAATTGGCTTAACATAATTCCTTTTCTCCAAGAATATCTTAATTATTTATGAGATAAAATACTTTCCTTATTT
>JBBPDJ010000004.1:12947418-12973328 GCA_037974625.1 Cucumis cinereus | reverse complement strand
GTCTAACTATATGTTATATATGTTTCTGTTATACAATTTTCTTACACATTTAACCCCAATTTCTTAACACACACAACATTTGCGAACGTTAAAAAACAACAACAATGAACAGACCAAGTAAAGTTACCAAAAACAAAATTGAAACCTTAACATCTTCAAACAAGTACTGTGTGTGTGAATAATAGTTAATGGATAAGAAGGAAGAGACCCTAATAAAGAAAAGAAATAAAACTTACTAAGAGTTGCAGAATTATTAGTCTTGAATCCAGTCCCATTGCTTCGATTGTCAATAATAACGGTTGTGAGCGCATTATCGCCAATCAAAGCAATGAACTTCTTGGTAGATGGGATTACAAGATGCTCATTGTAAGTGCCAGGGCTAACATGAATGCAAAATCTTGTATTAGAATGGTTCGGAGCAGCTGCGATCGCATCGGTAATGCTTTTGAAATCGCCAAATCCGTCTAATGATACCGTTGAATTAAAATCGATAGACTCAACGAGTACTAGAGAGTTGAAGAAACAGAAAATAAAATGTACAACAAACTGGAAAAATGCCATTTTATGATTCAACATTCAAGAAGAAAAAAAGCAATCAAATTGTAATGTAAAACAAGACCAAAGAATTAACGGTGTGAAATATGATGTGAGCAAATTGTGAAGATAAATAAGAGTGAATTTATAGAAGGATGGACCTCTGATGCATATCTTTCAATCTTAGTAACCTAGTTTGAGATCAGTTTTAACACTCATTAATCATACTAAATAGACAATTTAATTAGGGTTTAGGCAATTTGCGAAGATAGACTAATAACATCATTACTGAATATAATTAATTAGTACTTCACTAACATAAAGTTTTAGAAGTTTTGACGTTAGTTTAGTTTTATTAATTATTGTTATTGATGGAATAATACATATTTAATTAAGTAGTTGATCATACCTTTGTTTGGATGAATAAAAGAGGAAATGACTTAAATAGTTGGTTATTTAATTCACAGCTCATTGTTATAACTTTTTGGATGTAATTAATCATGAAATAACTCGATATGGAATTTGGTTGTGAGTTTTTTTATTCAAAATTAAACAAAGTAATTTGAATTATGTTTAATTGAAAGTACTCTCTAATTAATAATTGAATAAATTTCTTTTGTTACAGCTGAATTAGATTGAGCTAATTAAGAAATTTAAATTATGAGGTAAATCTTTTTTTTTTTTTTTTGTATATAGCAAATTATTTTTGTAGAGAAAGAAATATATATACGTTCTTTCCTTTTGTCATTCTATTCCCATTTAACTACAAAATCAATCATATAATGATTGATTAAGGGAAAAAAAGAGGTTTAATTAATTATTTTCTAATGAAAAATGGAAGAGCTAATGTGAATTTTTTTTTTAAAAAAAAAAAAAGAATTGTGATTTAATTTGCACAAAAGAAATTATAAAAGTTATTATGAAAAATGTTTTTGTCAGTGTAGAGTTCATTTTTGGTTTTTATAGGATTAGAAATTATAAACATATAATACACATTAGGTAAATACTAATTAATAATTATTTTCTCTCTATTTTTTTAATTACTTTTTTTTTAATATTATTTTGATGTTGACAAAGTAGGGTTCCTGGAAGCAACTTCTTTTAGCAACAATTACAACTTTGTATTTCCTAATTATGAGTAGTTATTAATTTAAGGGGTGTATAGCTATAATTAGTTCTCAATTTTTTACAACTAATAATTATAATTATATAATAATGATTTTTTTTAAAATAAAGAAACATATTTTGTTATGAATTTCTTGTAAATTAAGTGTTGATCAAACAAGTTTTTCCCCCTTGATTAAAAGAGTTTAAAGAGATCAATCAAAGTAATAATGTAGTTTGTGTGTGACCTCCCCAAATGTGTGTAATGACACTATCAATACAGAAAGTTTTTCAATAAAAAAGTTTAAAAATGGGTAATAAATTAAGATCATCCTCGAACCAAATCAAATACATTCGGTAAGAACATTGAAACAAAAATCAAACACATGAATAATCATGATTACATTTAATGAGATTTATCATGGCCAATGAAAGTTCTAATAAAGCATAAGAAGCTTTGTAACGAGATTGTCATTCATGAGGGATAGGATAAAACCCTTCATAATCAAGCATACATCCAGTTACTAGTTCGAAAGTGTAGCTGACTGGCATGTCTAGTATATCTCTATCCGTTTTTGTTTGTAGTATCTTCAATGTTTCTCGTAGATAATTCAATCATGATTGATAGTCATTTGAACAAGCCATATACATATTTCTTGTGTCACGAGTGATGTTGGTTGAATTGAGCTCCTTCTTAAGGAACAAAATGTCGTTGTTGATATCTGGAATGCTATGATTAACAAATATCATTAAAAAAACCAGTCAAACTTGTCTTCAAATCATCACGTGGGTCTGAATTAATGTGAGAAAGGCACAAGTTTTTTAACTCATGAGTTCGATTGCAAGTATATTGAACAAAGTTGTGGATGGTTGTATTTTGGACGCCCTCCACCGACATAAGAACACTCAAAATACAAAAAAAAGGGACAAGGAATTGTTGTTGGGAAGCCATGCTCTTCAATCCCTCTACCTTCTTTTTCTTTCTTCGATCCCTCTTTCTACAAATAATCAAACGGATACTATGAATTTATAGCCAAAATTACAAAATGCCAATATTAATTGTTTCCTTAAGTAAAATTGCATAAAATTTGTTTGAAAATTAATTTTATTTCATTTTCGATATGGTAAGAATTGATTATGATATAAATATATATATTATAACGATCATGATATGATATGATTCCTATTAAATAATTTACACCTCTGAATTGTATGAAATTCAACGAAATTGGACTATTTTAATAATTTCTTTTAACATAATACAGAATTTAAAACCATCCTAGGTTGATTGTACTAAAATAAACATTCATTTTAAATACGTTTTAATTTGAAATTGCACCATACACATCACAAATGCTGAAGGGACAAATCGCAATTTAATATTAATTTTTAAAATAATCATTATTATGATTTTAATTTCTTTAAAAAATGAGAAGTACTTCGATTTAATATTAACATATAAGAAAACATTATATTATCTATTTAATTTTAATATTTAATTACTAAGTACATTCATCATATTTTTTAGAATAGTTGAGAGTATTTAAAGACATTTATTTAAACATTGTTTTTTCTTAAAGTGGAGAGAAATTGCAATCTATTATATCATTTAATAAAAGAAAATTAACAATTGATTTTTTTATAAAAAAATAAATTCTTAAAAAAAAAAGGTGCTAGTATTTCTATCTTATATTCCTTTGATATACAAATGTTAAAATAAAAAAGTTGACTGCAAAATATTATCTATTTGATTTTGATTTGAAGGATATAAGTCACGTGACATATAGTACAAAGATATAAAAAAACGAAAAATAAAAAGAAAATTGAATTGAATTTTTTACCTTTTGAAAATGTGAATTAAGTAATTTCCAAACAAAGGTTATAGGAATTAATTATTTCCCACTATAAAATTAACCTTGTACTCGTGAGTTCGAACCCCACGGTGGGCGTTACTGTTTAAATTTTATTTTGTTACTTTTTTAAATATTGTTCTATAGATACTAAGGAGGTTTATGTTTGAGATGTAAACTATTTTTGTTTGAAAATAAAATGGTAAACACGGTAACAAAAAATAAAAAATAACAATAATGACACTAGCTAATTGAAAACTTTTAAATAGTAGTTACTATAGCAAAAAAGTACTTAATATAATCTTATATAATTCAAAACAGCTTTTTAAGACAACATTCTACTGTTACGTTCAAATAACAATAAAAACCATTTTTTATATACGAAACACTCCTGCATCATAAACACTCTTAACTAAATTCTAGTTTCTACACGAAGTTTGTAGGAATTAACTAATTTCTAAGCAAAGTTAGTAGGAATTAACAAAAAAAATTTACCTCTTGAAAATGTGAATGAACTAATTTCTAAACAAAGGTTGTAGGTATTAATTAGTTCGCACTATAAAATGGTTGTGTGTAAAGATATGATGATAGATATCATTGTTTTAGAAAGATGAAGAACAACATGAGTTCATCCCCTCCATTCCTCTTTGCTTTTACTCTTCTTTTCTCGTCAATTTTCAACCCCACCATGTTAGCCAATGCTGCAAACAAAAATACAACTTTTGCTCATCACGTTTGCAACAGGATTCAATACAATCAACTATATAAAGTATGCATTCCCGAGATTGATTCCGATCCTCGTGAAGATTTGAAGTCAAGTTTGATGGGTCTTTTAACTATATTTGTGAATCGTACTATCAGTAATTTCAACGACAGCACCGTATACCTTAAAAGTGAGATAAATTCAGGAAATGTGATTGGCGATACAAAAGATCTATTAAATTTATGTTTGGAAAACTTTGAAACGGGAATCGATTATCTACAAGAGTCATTACATACATTACTAACACAAACGGGGATAGACGTGTATCGATTGCCGATGGGCAATGTCGAAAATTATGTGAGTGAGTGTGTGGAAGATTTTTATGGTAATCCTATCCCTAACATCCCACATGAGTGGCAAACTCGTTATAATTCTTCATGGAATTTATTGGAACTCGTTGTAGTAATGGCTAATCTCATTAAATGTGATCGTATAATTGCATGTATTCCTTGATTAATACCAATAATCTTTTTTATTGGGTATTAATTAAGTTACAATCTTGTCATCCACACAATAAATTTGTTCCTTTTTAACTATTAATTTACTGTATATGTTTCTTTTTTTGGTTTATTATTGCTTTATACACAACGTCAAATGTCATAAATAATTTGTTTAATATAACAAAACTCAACTCAATCCGTGGATTTGAATTTTTTAACTTATCTATCCTTCTACACGTACAAATCGAACCAATTTCATCAAAAAAGAAGTCCAAGTCTAAAGGGTACACCCGTTTCGGGCAACCAGTAAGCCCCATTCAGAAAGTTTTCTATAGTGAAGTTTTTGGCTAATTGTTTATTTATTACATGAAAACCGGGCCAATTAACACGGTTGGTTAGGTCAGCACCAGGACCTCGATTATTAAACTCAGCATAAAATAAGTTGTTTACTGGTATCCCTTCCCACTCCATCCATCCCTTTGGATCCACCATATAATCAAAAAATGACTCCATGAACACAACGCTCGAATATTGTTTCCATGGTCGACCTAAGTAGATCCTAACGTTGGACTTATTAACTTCTATCTCTGGCGAAACCATAACCGTACAGTTCTGAAAGGAGAAGCCGCTTGGGGATGCTGAACGTTCTTTTGATTGTGCGGTAACTGTGACATCAACGCTTGGTAGACGAGCATAGATGTTACAGTCTTGGAACAAAACAAGTCCACTCCCAAAAATAAAATCAACAGTTCCATAGATTTCGCAATCCTTAAAAAATTGGTATTGTCCTTTTACGTATAGAGTGTCTTGAAAACCCATGAATCTACATTTATAATAAGCAGTGTAGTATGCATGATCAAGAACTGCCACTGCTTGTCGATTTTGAGGTCCGGCAGAATTCTCAAAGGTTAAATGTTGTGTCATAAAATTGTCACCTTCAACCGCTGCATCAGATAAAAATACAGAGATAAAAGCAAAAGATAAATATATAAATATAATAGAATTGATTACACGAAAGCCTAATTAAAAATTTAAATAAATTCTTTAATACATCTTTTAACCCATTTCAGAGGCAAAATTAATCTCTCTCCTCTCTGGATTATATGTATATGAATAATTAGATTGCATTAAAGTAAAAAAAAATTAGAGTAATTAACTAAATATAATTTCCTAACTAACCATGTAATTAAATTTTATTTTTACCATCTCTCTCCAAACAGAAGAAGGGTTTTGAAATCCGAGGCTTCACCATTTACTAATTCCCTAAACCCTAAACTTCAAAATTCTCATTTGTTCATACAAACATTTACTCGATCGTACCTCAAGTGAACTCATCAAGAACATGTCATGTCTAACTATATGTTATATATGTTTCTGTTACACAATTTTCTTACACATTTAACCCCAAATTCTTAACCTTTGTGAACGTTTGTGAATAATAATTAATGGATAAGAAGGAAGAGACCTAATAAAAAATAAAAAAATAAAACTTACTGAGAGTGGCAGAATTATTAGTTTTGAATCCAGTCCCATTGCATCGATTGTCAACAATAACGGTTGTGAACGCATTATCGCCAATCAAAGCAATAAACTTCTTGGCAGATGGGATTACAAGATGCTCATTGTAAGTGCCAGGGCTAACACGAATGTAAAATCTTGTACTAGAATGGTTCGGAGCAGCTGCGATGGCATCGCTAATGCTTTTGAAATCGCCAGATCCGTCTAATGATACAGTTGAATTGAAATCGATAGACTCAACGAGTACTAGAGAGTTGAAGAAACAGAAAACAAAACATACAACAAACTGGAAAAATGCCATTTTATGATTCAACTTTGAAGAAAAAAACAATCAAATTGTAATGTAAAACAACACCAAAGACTTAAGAGTGTAAAATATGATATGAGCAATTTGTGAAGATGCAATTTATAGAGGGATGGACCTCTCATGCATATCTTTCAATCTTAGTAACCTAATTTGAGATCAGTTTAACACTCAATCATACTAAATACGCAATTTAATTACGGTTTAGGCAATTTGTGAAGATAATGAATATAATTAGTACTTCACTAACATAAATTTTTAACTACAAAAATTAAAATGAGATGCACATGCAAGGCACGTGATAGTTATAATGAAAGAAAGAGTTCCATTTTGTAGTATGAAAAGAGTGTTATTGTCAATGTAGAGTTCATTTTTAGTTTAGATTAGGATTACCAATTATTATAAGCATAATACACATTAGGTAAATACTAATCAATTATTTTCTCTCTATTTTTTTTTTTAATTTTATTTTGATGTTGACAAAGTATGGTTCTTGGAAGTAACATCTTTTAGCAACAATTTAAACTTGTATTTCCTAATTATGAGTTATTATTAATTTAAGGGCTGTATAGCTATAATTAATTCTCACCCTAATTTTGTTAAACTAATAATTATCATTATAATTATAATATAATGAATATTATATATAAATTTAATTCATGTCTAAAAAAATGATCCGTTTTCAATTTTGTGTCTAGTAGATCTGTTTGATAAGATTTTTGGAGAAATTTAATTCGTATAATGAATTTGTATTTATATTGATTCAACAATAGTGGGTACAATCTTTAGTATATACTCCTTTGATGTTTTCTCGCAAATGTTGTATGAAAGTTAGAACTCTTAGGTATTCAATCTCAAGAAATTGTAAACTTGAAATCGATCAAAGTTTCAACCTTCTAGAATTCAAGAAAGTTTACATTTAGATGATTCAACATTTTGTTGTTATCTTTTCCAACGTTCCCGCCAAATAGAGGGGTGAGACCTTTATTCATAGAGATTTTCCACGAGCTTTGCATGGGCTTGGTCCCAGTTTCGTTTGAGCTTAGTATATGAAAAAATTTTGCTCATGAGTAGTAAACTCGTTACAATGCTCGGTGCATCTGCTGCTCGAATTGTATCTTTTTCTTAAAGCAAAAAGAAGAACTCTCATTTGCAATGATTAACCTCTTTATATGTTGTGGTTTGTATACGTTGATCAAAACCAGTGTGTCATAAAGAATAAGTCTTAGTATTATAATGCCCTTTTCGTTAATTTAAAGAATTTAAATATGCTCATATTGTTGATTAATCTTAGTCTTAAAAATATCATTTCTCAGAATAAATAAGTAAAGAAATATTCATAATGGTAGAGAGAGGTATATGAATATGTACAGAATAAATAAGTCAATAAACAATATATACATTAAACAGGGAAACTCAACCATTTCATCCATCATAATTATAGTCCAGATCTAAAGGGAATTGCTAGTTCATGCAACCAACCAGATATCATAATGAAGTTGTTTACAGATGTAAGTAATTGTTGAATTAATATTGATCTAATATGTGAAAACTGGTCCAATTAACTCTATTAGAGATATCAGTCCGTTGTTGTACTCCTCTCAAAATAGCAGGAGGGATAGATGCATCGGAACATCCCAACTAGATTGACATTTTCCTAGTATTCTAATCACGCCCCAAAACCAAAAGAGAGATATTGCTTTAAGAGGAAAGCTTGAAAGAAGTGAGATAGGCTAAAAGAATGTCTGATGCCTCCATTTACTGGTACTCCTGCCCACTTCAACCATCCTTCTGGAGCCACCATTTCATCTAAAAATGACTCCATGAAAGCAACAATCGAATATTGTCTTCATCCCCAACCCAATCTAGCAATCTCAACGGTGGCCTTGTAGGAAGCTATTTTCAGTGAAACTGTGACGGTGCAATTTTGAAAGGAGAAGCTGCTTTCGGGGAGTATCGTCCTGTAAAAGAGCAAGCCCATCTATAAGATCTCTTTCACCATTCAAATGGGATTCTAAAAAAAAAAAAAAGAAAAAGAAAAAGAAAAACTGAAGGGCTATGAAACTTGAGTTTCCTTCTAAGCTAATGGAACCACCTATTTATATAGAAGATCAAAAAACAAGACAAGGCTAGCTAGGGCATTACAGAATTAGAGAGAAAAATATCAAATGGCTTTAATATACGCATTAAAGAGATGGCAGTTAAGACAAGGTAAACCCCAATTCAAATGGATTCAAAATTATTAATTTTTCTTTTGTTAAGACTAAATTACTTTTAAATATTAATCCTAAATTTTTTTCATTTATTTAGAAAAGGACAATTTTTATAAATTTGAAAAATCCAATATTATTCCACGAAATAAAAATCATTTTACAATTTTGAATAAAATTAAGACTTGGATCAACGTGACAATGACTTAGAATAATGTGACAATCTAAATTTTCATTCTAGATCACCATCACTCAATTCCAAAATTTTAAAGGATTTCTATATGAATTGTAATTTTGAAACATTAATTTATGGAAAGGTCGAGTTTAATACAAATTTGTGAAAGCATATGACCTATTAAAAAAACAAAGAGCAAAGTCGAGTGTTGCCTTTTGGTCCGGAGTAGGATGAAGACGTTAATGAAGGAGGTGTTCACTTAGTTAAGATGTTAATGTATATCTACGGATCCCTCGATTCTCGTCAACTAATACTTCTGCCCATATTAATTAAGAATAATCAGTATTGTTGGGCTTCTTCAATTTTAATTTTAGGTTATGGTTGATGATTCTGGAGGGAGTTTAAATGTTTCTGTCAACCAAACTAATAGTAATAAATAAATTTGTTGAGCTTTCTTTATCATACTTAAGTAATAGTAATAAAGAGAACCTTTCATACATATTTATACAAAAAAATAATAATAATAAAAATAATAATTGAATAAATCACTGAAGTTGAAAAATTAATAAATATACTGAAAAAATCAGATCCAAATATAGAACAAAATCTCTGTATTAATGATCTTTAACAAATAAGGAAGATATGTTATCCATTTCTACCTAATCTTATACTTAAATTCTATTACCAATAAGGTTTCAACTAATTCTGAATCATCATCAATTATATTGATAATAATATTAATGGCTTTGGCTACCTGTGCAAAACAATTTAATGGCAACATTTTTCTTGTTCTTTTGAAAAAATGCAGGTAAGAATAATGCAAAAGTGGTGTTTACACAAGAAAGCAGTATGTAATTAAGAGCTATGCAAAAGGGTAATATAGTCATGTTCTAAAATAAGTATTACTAAATATTTGACCAAGTATGATCCTAGTTCCTATAGAAACTATCACTAAAATACCCAAAGATGAGGATAGGGCAAAGCAAAGCGAAGATTTTTCCTGAAATGGAAAAATGAAAACTAATTAATAGTCCCACGCAAGGTTTGTGAATAAGTGATAAATTGTCTAAAAATGAACAAGGAATGTTCGTCTTTTGACTAAACAGGATGTGTTGAGACTCATAATTCATTAGATATATTTTATGAATGTCAACTAAGTATATCAAAAGTAAATTACTCCTCATTTCTCAATTGTTTAATAACTAAGAGTCAATTTTTTTTATAAATGATAACTATGAGTTAGACTCAAGAATTTGATAAATCTTCTTTTTGTCTGAGGTTAAAGGTGGATAATTTCCTTCTTCTGTTGGGTATACGTAATGCATGGCTCACAACTCCCTAAGTTTGTTTGGTTTGGAAATCCATGTGTGGTACACGAGGAAAACTGAAAGGTAAAGTCGAAATATTGCTAAGAAAAACTCCATAAGTTTATCAATGATATCCTTTTGGATCGAAGTATGATGCAGCGTTAAGGATGTGTCAATCCAGTTGAGATATCTAGACATCTACTGATCTCTCGACATCGATATCTTTCAAAAAAAACAAAAATATACGAGCGAGAGCCCATTGTTGATCCAAGGCTAGTTTTTAATCCCTGAGTTTGGTGCAAAAAGCTTCTGTCGCAGGTCCTTTTTCAAGCCCTTCTCGAATAACTCAGACATTGTAAACACTTTCTTGTTCCTATTAACTAAACATCTATCTCATTTTTCTTCACTATTCTGGAATCAGAGCAGAAATTGGCATTCTCTTACTGTATAATTCGCTTTTCAAATTTTTTAAATGGAAAGATTATACATATGAAAAATAATAATAAAATAAAAAATAAAAAATCATCTCTAATGACCTGTCTGTAAAAACAAATAAACTCTCAACCATTTAATTCATTATGTCAGTTAACAACCAAACAGATCCATTAATGAAGTTGTTTATCCATTACATGAAGACCTGGACAATTTTAACCCTCTTACAGACATTGGCACCGAGCCTTCACTTTTAACTACTACCCCTTCTTACTCCGATCATCGTTGATACGTACCATGAAAATCTTCAAATTCCTGCTACAAAGATCTTCGTTGCTTTGACACGTACCAGTATCGTTGACAATAGAAGTAATGATACTAGGGTTCTCCTATCTTTATTTTTCGTTTCATTTACTATGCTGCTTCTTACAATGCCACAAACACTTTATTCAGAACTTATTTCAACTTTGTTTTCTGATAACCTGACCTTTTCCATTTTGCTTGTTTTAATTAGCAAAAGTTGTGTGTTTGAATAGAATTTTGACTTCAAAGGTATGTGCAAAACTTCTGTGTGACATAAACATTAAAATTAGATTGGTATGGTTTCTTTTTTTTATTATTACTATTTTATTTGAGAAAAAGTGATTTTACTTACTCCTAATAACTTTGAAGTTAAATGTAGATTATGATGAGAGAGTATCAGATTTCAAAATGAGTTTTAACTATGGAGAGATGGTTTGATTAAGTTAATTTTGTATATGCTTTGTTGGGTTACTTCTAACTATTTACTTAAAATAAATATAGAAATGATAATATATTTTGAGCTTTGAAAAATAGTGGATACAAAATATTAATCTATTTATGGTAAATTTAACCTTTTAATTTGGGTTATTTAATTATTTTCGTTTGATACGGCGGTAGCGGTGCCATCATCATGGCACAATCATTAACCTTTGAGAACTTAGATGAACATCAAAACGGTCAAGCAGTGGTGGTCCTTGATCATACCGACCATACAGAACATTACAAGCAGATTTCTAGGATTTCAAGACACTTTGTATGCCAAAGGACAATACTAATTTTTCAAGGAGTGTGGCTTCTGCAAAAGTGAGGACTTCAACTTTTGTAGGAGGTCTTACCATATTCCAAGACTGTAATATATGTATGCTCAGATAATCAGCAATTTTACTACCGTCATTGCACAATTGAAAGACGAACATGTATCCAACCATAATGGTTGATCTTTTCAAAACTGAATTGTCACGGTTTTGCCGGAGATATTGACTCCAATGTTAGGATCTTTCTAGGTCGGCCATGGAGACAATATTGAACTATTGTTCCACTCATGAAATCCTTTTTCGATGACGATGTGGCACCAGAGAAATGGTCGAAGTGGCAAGGAGTACCGATAAATTGCTTATTTTATGTAGAGTTCAACAATTGAAGGCCTAGTATTGGTCCTCTAAGAGGGTTAATTGGCTTGGTTTTCATGTGATGGATAAACAATTAGCATTAAATTATAGTGTAAACAAAATCCCGATTCTAACAGTGAAGCATATCTATCAATGAAAAGTTGTTTACAAAGTTACAGATACCCTTATGACCATTTCGTCAGTGCCACCATGTCATCCAAAAATGATTTCATGAATACAACAGTTCAATATTGTCTCCATGGTCGACCTAGAAAGATTCTAACATTGGCTTTAGTGTCTGCTATCTCTTGTGAAACCTTGACAGTGCAGTTTTAAAAGGAGAAACCGCTGTTAAATACTAGTTTGTCTTTTTTACTGTGTGGTGAGGGTGATGGAATTGATTATTATCTAAGTGCTTATATTAGAATCTTGAAACATAGTAAACTCACCCCAAAAACAAAGTCGTCGCTTTCGCAAATGTCGCACTCCAGTTGGTGTTGTTCTTTAGCATACAATGTATCTTCAAATCCTAAAAATCAACATGTAATAAACAATTCAGTCCGACATGGTCAAAACCCGCAATTGCTAGGTTATTTTGAGGTCCATTTAAGTTCTCAAACGCTAATGATTGTGCCATGAAGTTGTTACCACTTGTCATTGTATCAAATGAAAACAATTAAATAACATGTATGGATAGAAAATCCAAATTAAAAGGTTAAATATAACATACTTAAAATTAATACTTTGCCTTCACCAATTGTCAGAGCTCAAATATATTGTTGTCCAAATTTTTATTCTACATTTATATTTTAAGTATATAAAGAATTAGTAGTAAAACCGAAACAGATCACACTCAAAGTTCAACCCAAACCATTTCTCTCCATAAACTCATTTCTGAAATCCAACCTTTTGATCACAATCTACGATTTATCAGTTATTAGGAAGTAAGTAAGATGGCCTTTCTCAAATAAAATAAAATAAAAAACCTAAATATTTGTATCCCACAAAATTTTTGCAGAAAGAAAAAGGAAAATAAAATAAACCCATAAATGAAACTGAGTAATGAAAAAGAGAGATAGCAGAGATCGTCAAGTAATCAACGATGGCAGTAGAACGGCTGACGGTGGCCGCCGGTAGAAGGAGGGGAGAAAAGAGAGAGACGGTGAGAGAGTTGAAAATATCAGTGAGAATAGGGAAATTATATAGAAGAAGAGGGAGAGGATTGAAGATTATTATTTTTGCAAAACCAGAAGTGGTTTTGAGAAAAACAATGGGAGAAGAAGCTCAAGTGAATTAAATATGTATTAAACACAGCCATTTGGTTAGATATAATTTCTAATTCCAGTAAAGTCTCAACTAAGTTTGGATCATGATCCAAATATTTATGATTTTTTCTCATAATTAAGAGTTGATGAATTAGGGTTTTCAAGATTTATATTCTTTATTTTTATATATAAACTTTTAAAATATGGTCATTGGGAAATTGGGTTGGCTTCTCTAATAGTGGAAAAGATTTTTTGCAGAGATATTTGATTATGTATGTATGTATTTGATTATGAATGTATGTATGTATATATATGTATGTATTATATTGGTAGTTTTTTTAAAAAAAAAGATATATATTTCAAGAAAGAGTTAGTGCACAAATTTATTTCATCAACAGAGGTTGGTGAGAATAATAATGCAAAAAGACCTTTAAAATATACTAAAAACCTTGAAATTATCTAGCTTTATTTGGCAATTTAACAATGGGATTTGCAGTCTAAAAAATATTAATATTAATAATAGTTTTATGGATAATAATAAAGTGTGTAGCAACGTTTAAATAAAGTTGTAAATATAACAAAATATGTTAGTGATAAACTTTTATCGTTGATAGATTTGTATGGTCTATCACTGATAAACCACCAACGATATAGTCTATCAATGATAGACCCTAACGATAAAAGTTTGTTGTTGATAGATTTTGTTGTATTTGCAAATTTTTTATAATGTTGCTATATATATGTTAATATTTTGATTCTGATTGCTATATTTACAATTGTCTATATTAATATACGTACTTAAAAAAACTTTGAGGGGATGATTATGTTTTCAAATATAAACGAAGAAAAAAAAAATTAGCCTTGTTTAAGGATGGAAATTGGACCTTTGATCATTAAAAATTAATAGTGAGTCACCCATGTTTAATTACAAGTTTACTCCCTAAACTTTGTGCCTAATTGAACTTTAAATTTTCAATTTTGTAGCAAATCAATAAATTATTTTTTAAAATAGTCCAATATTACATTGAACACAAAGTCAAAATTGTCAAACTGAGCTTAGCTCAACGTTAATGAACATGAAACTTTCTTTCTGAGTTGAAAGTTTAACCTCACCCATTAATATACTAATAAACACAAATTTAAATTTCATGTCTAACATAATATTTACATTTTTAATCCATAAGACATCTATTGAATTTCTTAAATAAAATATCAAAAAAAATCTATTAGATACAAAATTAACGTTCAAATACTCCACTTCTATATAAAAAAAAATTATGGATTAAATTTTAATTCTATGTAAATTTGTGTCGAAGTTCTTGTTAATCAAAGTGACAACTAGACAAATTTATGTTCACTTTTGGAATGAAATTAAATTCATAAAGGATTTAGACTTTATCCTAAAAAAATATCATATCAATGTAACACTTGATTACATGATATTTTTCTTTTAGTAGATATTTTTAACTCCATATGTGCCATGTGGCATCAAATGAAATTAAATAAAAAATACATTTGTTAATATCAATATCAAAATTAATTTTCATTCAACTCATATCAACTCAACCAAATCTTTATCTCAATCGGTAATTATTGCCTTAAAATTCAACCAAAGGGATGATGTGTAGTGTACCTCAATCTATCAAAAAGACAGTTGTCGCTGCTTAGATGTATGAAATAGATTTTGCAATTTATTGACATGTTCTCCAAAACGATAGGACCAATAATTATTGTGTTTGCACTTTTTTTTAAAAAAAAAATGGAAACCGTCTCATTTTCCCGACTTTTTTTTTAGTACAACAATTAAAGATAGAAGAATTCGAATTATAAATCTCATAGTTACTCATACATTTAGATGTGTTTATTGAGTTATGTTCGTTTTGAAATTGTTGAAATTCTTTAAATTGATCGATAATTTCATTTTCTTTTATGAAATTTAAGACAATCAATCATTAGAATAATCACGACAATACTTGAGTAAATTTAAAAATTAAAAAGAAATTATGAAGAAATCCAAGATTACAAAATTTAGTACATATTTAGGAGTGATTTAAAAAAAAATCGACATATTTCAAATCACTCTAAAACATTGCATCAATTTAATGATTAATTTTATATTTTTCTAACTATTTTTTTTTTTTACCATTTAAATTAATTTTGGACTTGCAATATTTTAATCAAACTTATAATACTTTAATTAATTTCAACTAACCTCATTTTAACTCGATGACGAACTGTCATTATTTATGATTCTGGTGATAATTATATTGTCGCATTAGAAAAACAATGACACTTGGACAGATGATTGACGATGCAGAGTAGTTCATTTAATATCTTACAACAAGACAAAACTGTCATGGAATCTCACAATTCTAGATCTTATTGCAACCAAATTCAAAAAGTAATAAATATATTAAAACCAACCTAATGTATTATTGTTCTCTACCTAAGACGACACCGTTTGGTTTTTACTATGCAAGATATTTGTTTACATTGCATTAATGGCACTGTAAATTATTAGATTTTGATTTTTTTTTTTTCTTTTTCCATTTTTCCCTTATACTACAAAACATGAAAACGAAATTCAATTTATGTCTCGTCTTTTTTAATGAGCCTAAAAAATAATTTTAATTAATTTTAAAAAAAGAACTCGATAAGGCCCCATTTGCTTCGTAGTTTATTTTTATTTTTATGTTTTCAAAAATAAAAAATACAAAGAAAATAATTGAAATGTGTTTAGTATACATATTTTTTAAAACTATTTCTAAAAACAATATTCGAAATAGTACTTTTTTTAAAACAATAAATTGTCTTTTTCTTTGTTTTTAGATTTTGTTTTAAAAATTGTGAACATAAGATATACAAATTGCATTTTCAAATTCACAATCAAACACAAATTTTTAATTTTGAATCCGAATTTTGAAATTTTAAATTGGAACCAAACGTGTTTTCGAATACAGTAAAACATTTCTTGTATTAAATTTTCATTGACATGTCGATATTTTTATTAATAGTTTTCTATCCGTATAAACAAAAATGGACATTTTTATTTATGAAACCTAAAACTAAACCTTAAATTGGTTCGTAGAAAAAGACGAAAGCAACCAAAGGGGACAGCATGGAAGATATTTTATTTAAAAAAAAAAAAAAAGTAATTAGAGTGATTGCCATTTCTGCGGTTGCCTTTGCTCCCTTTTATTATTTGCCAACTTTATTCATTGGAAGGAAAAATAAAAATATCTCAACAGCATTTTCTAGAAAGAAAAAATATTAATATATCTCAATTGATTAAGGATATTTTATTTGAAAAAATTAATTTAGTCGAATATAATCTCGACTGAAATTTAGATATTTGAATCTTTCGACTTCTTTTATGTCAAGGAAAAACCAATAAAACTTTACATAAGACTAGAGCTTGCAAAAAATTATAGTTTTAATTTTTCTTATATGTGGGTCGTGTTTTTTCCCTTTTTTTTTTTTTGTTGAGAATATACGCAAGGCAAGAGTGAATTAGAGATGCACCAAGACATCTCACATAGGTTGACACCTCTGTAGCACCTTTATTATGTCTCAAGACCAAAAGCAATAACATAGATCGATGGAAAAGTACAAAACGAGCTAAAGAGAAGTATGAAGAGTATATAAGAGATTACATAAACGGTTTCTAGGCGAGCAGCAATACCATAGTTACAAAAAAATAGAGTTTTTGGAACACCAAAGAGCAGCAAGATTGAGAACATCTTCCCAATATTTACATATGCTACCACCATAAGATCCAATACAACACTACCCTAGATTGTGGCATCAATATGCATGATAGAAAATTTATTAGATTTAGAAAAAATATATATATATACATAAGACTATAGAGCAAATTTTTTATTGAAATTTGTGGGTTTAGGTGAATCCGTTATTTGTGATTAGTAAGAATGGAATAGATAATAGAAATTGCAACATTTAATACGTCTAATTAGACGATCAAATTTAATGAAACAAAGGATAAAATTTGATTATTTCACCTTTTTTTTCATGTATATTCGAACATAATTCATTTGATAAAGCATTTTATCGATAGTTCAATTCAACTTTTCCACGTATGAACAAGCAATTATATATATCAATTATTATTATTATTATTACTACTTAGTCTAAATTGATCACTACTAGGGTTGATGCCTAACAAAGACAACTAGACAATTAAAAATGATTAGGTTAATTTGTGAAATTAAAATATGATTCAACAAGCAACATTCGACAAGAAACACACAACCACTTCAAATCTAACTTTGCTTCCGCAAAAATGCCTAACTACACTACACTATCTTTATCAAATCTAGAATTAAAATTTAAATTTGAGTCAAACTAAACATTACATTCATCTTTTCCTAAAATGATTGAAAGTCAAGTCAAATATAAGAGAACGTATATAAATTAAAAGTTTAGATATTTTATTTATTATTAAAATCATAATAAATAAATAAAACCTTCTTAAGCATCAAACAAAATTAAATTTCCACACAAAAATTAACATATAGAAGAAGTAGAACCATGATTTTAGCATTATATGGAAGAAGGAGGAGGTACACAGACTTAAGATTTTTACATCCTTTTTTTTCTAAAAGTAATTACCATTTTTTTTTCTTTTTTTTCCTTTTTTTTTTTTTTACAATGCATTCAAATTCACTTCACTCATGCATGCATCATTATAATAAACCTTCATCTACTCCCCCAAAAAAAAAAAAAAAAAATTACTCCAAACCCCAAAAAATAAGAAAAAAGAAAAAATTTACAAATCACAGATTCCCCTGTTTCCAGTTTTCACCACCCCAATCCCAAAAACACACACGTTTTTCCACAACTGCCATGAATACGTGGAATCATGACACTCATGATCTGTACCGTCGAACCGACTGTAATCTAAAGCTCCCAATCCCACGGTGCCCAATCATCCCATCCTCCTCCAAATCCGACACCTTCTTATTACTCAAAGACAGAAAAGAAATTGCTTTTGCAGAAACCACTTTTTGAACTAGCATTTTCCACTGTGCGTCGTCCTTCCGCTTGTTGTTGTCGTCCTCCGACGGCGTCGATCTCTGTTTGAATTTCCGGCAAAGAGGGACTTTGCAGCACTCGGAGTGGTCGCAGATGGAGGAGTGGAGCTTTAGGAGCTGCCACATGCGCTTGCACCGCCCACATCCTACGCCGTTGGTTCTTTTCTTACACGTGGCGAAGTGTTTGATCAGAAGCTGGAGACCGTGACACGTCGAGTAGTGACTACAGGGTTCTCTCTCCTTCTTTGGATCCACGTTGGTAGGTCCAACAATGGTGCAACCTTCTGAACATATGTGTTCTAAACACTCCATTGCTTCGTGTAGCTCTAGATATAACTTCCTCTCTTTCCTTATCCTCCTGTTCCTCTGTTTCCTCTGGCATTTTTCAATATAAATTATGTCAATTTTAAAATAAAAAAAAATTGTTAGAAATTACTTGTGGATGCGCAAAGTTTTTTATATAAATTAGAATATAATTATAAAATTTCATTGAATTTTGAATACAATTAAGAGAGGGTAGTCCGGTTCTTTCCTGGAAGGAGAAGAAAATAAAATTATTATTAATAATTTAATATAGTCTTTCAATTTTAATTTATTAATAAAATAAAAATAATAATAAGACCATGTTACGTTAATAATTGTATAAAAATGCTACAAAATCCAATAATTTTAGTGTAAAAATAATATTTTTATTATATTTCCAGTAACGATATGATTCCAAAATCACGCAAAATGTGAGGAAGGAAACCAACCAACAGGGCAACAATTATCACAAAAACAAAAACCGAATAAGAACAAATAAATTTTAGCGATCAAAACAGTTTATCCTTTAGAATTAGATCATAAAATAAGATTTTCCTCAGAATCAACTCATCTGATTATTGTATATTCTAAAATTAACTCATACTGCAGATTTCGCCAATATAATTTAATCGATCTATCGAAGAACACAAAGAAAAACAATAACAATAATGATCATAAGGAAAATGGCGTTTACCGATTCGGTCTCATCGATGAACTGAAGAATATCAAGTTCAAGCCATGGATCGTGATCTTGAATAAACTTCCATCCTTCAGTTTTCTCAACCAATTTAAAATGATCGGCGACGAATTTCATACACTTGAGATAAAGATCCGGCGCGTTGCAGAGCCTCGCGAGTTGCAGAACATCCACAACGCTTTCGATCGTAAGCCGTTGAGCCAAATCTTTCGTACATATCGCCTTCAATTGCGGAACCATATAAACATGCGACAGAGTCAGTAGATGAATTCCGTGCTTCTCAAGATGCACCGCCGTACACCTACAAAGAAATTTCCCTCTACGTTCAGAAATCGAAATCAAAATCGAAATAAAAATCGAAATCTGTAAGAAACACGGATTTAAACCTAGAACTGTAGAGGAATCGAACGAACGAAACGACAGCATCTGAAGGAACTCCAAGGATCGAAATCTCTTTCTCGGCGGTTCGCTTCTTCCGCGGGCGATCAATTACATGCTCAAGAACCGGTGAAATCGAAGCCTTCAATAAAATCAAATCTCATAAATCTCATTGTCAAAAAAATATGTATAACATGGAAATCAAGAACAGAGAGATTGGGAATTATATGGTTACCAGGATGCCGGAATGGGCGGGGATTCGGAGTCCGCCAGAGGCGAGGATATGGACGTCGGGTTCTGGAAGTTCCCTGAATATGGAGGGAGTAATGGTGTGGGTGGTGGAGTCATCGGAGGTGAGGGTGGCCGGGAAGTTGGAGTAGAGATCGTCGGGAAGGGCGGTGGGAGGGACGGAGGTGGTGAGAGGAGTGGAGGATTCCATTTCGAAAGAAGGGAGGGAGCGATGGGCACGTTTCTCGGCCCCAAATAGAAGGGAATAAAGGGATTATATATACACAACAAAATTACCAAATTATATGGAAATGTTGCAGTTGTAAATTTGCCCACCTTCTTTTCAACCGCATAATTTGGCCGTTTCTCTTTTCATCCCTTAAAAAACAAATCATAATTATTACTGTTTAATTAATTTTGATTAAAAAAATTTGGAAGATCGAGGTTAATATATTTATAACTATACGAATTAAAATAGAATAAAATCAAATGTTATATTATACGATGAACATAGTTACATAGTACCTATAATTATGATTAAAAAAGTCTTCCTATGTATGCACATGAACTTAACGGTACCGTCAAAGTAACAATAACTTAATTAATAAATTAAAAATTTTATAGTTCAAATCTTCCAATTTTATATTGTACTAAAACATCTGAAAATGGTCAAATTATTTAATTATTACACTCCTTTTAATTTAAAAAAAATATATATATGATAAGATAAGATTGAATTGTAAACATTTAAAATGATAATTAAGGTATTTAATTTTTTTTAATTACAATTAAATTGGTAAGTAATTATTAAGAGGCTTAAGAAGAGTGAAATAAGCATTAATAGATTAATCATATATAAGCATTGTTACATTAAATTATATATATTAAAAAAACTTTTATGTCATTCACATTTTTCATGTGCATCCAAATGAACATAACTTTGTTGATAATGACACTATTTGCTATTATTGTACGATGGGCAACATACATAAGGGACACAATCCAAGTTGGAAAGGAAAAAAATAGCTTGTAATTCTTTCTATTCATAATTTAATATGTCATTAAATATTGTTCTATATTTATTTTGTGGACTCTAACATCATATTTTAATCCATTTTTACATCAAAAAAGACAAACTCAGAAGAAAAATCACAGTGGAGTGATTCACGAAAAGCATTAGTTATTATAGTCGAATTATGTGTTTGGAGTATATATTATTTTAGTTTGAGTTATAAAAATATGTAGGTTTTAAGTGTAAACTATTTTAGTTTGAAAATAAAATAATAAACGCCCTAACAAATAATACAAAAATGATAAATATAAAATAATAAATACTGTAGCAGATAGAAAGTTTTGAAATAAAGTTGATAATAGCTAATTGAAAATTTTAAATAGTATTTTCTATAACTAAAAGTGATTATTATAACCTTAAAAAGATAGTTTGTACATCTTACACTTTCAAATTTTTTGTGGTGCAGAATGTATACTATGAACTGGAAGATCGGAGTTTTTACTACTTTCATATAAAAAATAAATAAATAATAAATAATATACCGTATTTAGGGTATGACGTGTCAAGGGGGTTTCGTTGAGAGTTCTGATCCTTGAGGATTTGGCGGACAGTTTGGACTGGTCTTATCCACGAACGCGCAAGCTATTTTGCCACGTAGATTATAGGTATTGCCAACTTGAGCTAATGATATCCTACGCAGACGTGGCCGATAAAATAGACCTTCCAGTGCCAGCCGTCCACGTGTTTACGGTTCAGACTACGACACGTGTCTTGTACGGTTTGCTTTTAGAAATAATTTTAGACCATATGTTTCCTTTTTATATTAACAAAGGCCCTTTTTTGTAATATTCATTTCATAAATTGTTTTTAAAATTTGAAAACTAAAAAATAATAATTTTAAAAATTAGCTAAAACTATGGATAAGAAATTGGGATAAAATAAGTACAATATATTTTTTATCATCGTCAATACTTTTACTTTTTTTTAAATCATTTATTTTGAAAATTAAACACTTACAGCCCATTTGGATCACAAATATTGTTTTATGAGTATAGATATTAAATATTTGAGACTTGAATGTCAAGTTTTAAATGTTTAGGATACTTAATTTCATGTTCGGATATGCACGATAATTTATGTCTTAAAGTTAAATATTTGTGTTGAGTTCAATAATTTGTAAAAAATAAAATTAATTAATTACTTAACTAAATGATCAATTAAATTTAACATAAAATAATTTATTGTTATTTTAATTAGTTACTAAGTTAATAAAATAAACAAAATGAAAGAATATTTTTTAACTAAACGTAATTAAATTAATTATTGAAAATAATTAAATTAATTAAAATATTAATAATTAACCATAATAATTTATATTAAAAATATTAGTTACAAGTTATATTTAATAGTTAATCAAAACTAATAGTAATAAATAATTTATAAATTAATTAAACAATATTTTTGTTGTTCATCCTAAGATATAAGAATCTCATATTTTTGCATGGTATTCAAAAACTCATGTTAATATTATGAGTTTTAAAATGTGAAATTATATAATATTAAATATCTGTCTAAAATCTCATAAGAAAATCTGTGAAATAAATGAGGGGTTGGAGTTAATAAAAAACTCAAAGAATATAAATTAAAATAATAGAGAAGATGAATTATTTGTTGGAGTTTTATATTTTTTAAAAGCTTCCACAATTAAGATAAGACATTATCCATATCGATATAGACGAATTAAATGAAAGCAAGATATTTTAATTTTCATTAATTATCCAAACATCTTTTAGAATAATTTCATTTTTCAAAATACACTCAAAATTACTATAATATGTCTCCAATTGACAGAATATAGGGAACGGGAGGACATCTCTTATTAGATATTTTTAATCTTCCTTCACTAATTTTTAGACATAATTGAAAATGTTATAAATAAGAAAGTGACAGCGAGTAATTTTAGACGAGGCGAAAAGAGCCGTATTTTTATAAAACTTTACGTGTTTCATTAATCAAAATTATTGACATATAAACTAATAATTGTATCAATTAAAATCTTTTTTATTTTTTATAAAGGAAATATCTTAATTAATATTGTCAATGGAGATCGATGCTATCACTTTCTTTTTTTACATGATTATATTAGAACCAACTCAAGATTAACGATTTTATTTCGTTAATCTTTCAAGTCTTCAAGAAAAATATATAAGTTGTAGGCAAAGCTTATGGTGAAACAAATTCCTCCGAACTAGCACAAAGCATACCCAAATATCGTGTCATGATCAAGTCCAATATGTCGAGACGAGAGGATTTGCAAGAAAAAAAAGACGAGTTCATGGAACTTTTAAATTTTTAAAAATATTCAAAAAAAAATGGAGACTTCGAAAATACTTAAATTATGTAAAAAACTTTCATAAATGAGGTTTGGAACTCTATCCCTCCCCTCGAGAATGAGAGAAAAGAAAATTTTATTTATTTATTATGTTAAATATCACGTTAAAAATAATAACAATAATAAAACATATCTTGTTTATCATAAAATAAAACAATAACAATGTCAATGAGTTTTTTAATTTATTTTTAAAAATTTGTTAACTAAATATACCCATTTGAAACTTCGAATATACCTATTATTAAAAGTTGTAAAATGAAAAACACTTCAAACATTATATATATATATATATATAAATTAAATAACAACAAAGTAGTAATTTAGTGCCGTACCAAAACTAAGTCCTTGACAGATGTCAATATGCAAAAAAATCTTTATTTCCGGTCGGTGCAAAGCAAGTAGACTATTTATTTCTTAATTTAAATAAATTAATAATCCCTTTTCAATTTGTGAGGCCAAAAATGATTTTTCCTAAAAAAATAAATTAAAAAATTTGCGAGGCCAAAAATACATTCACGCATGTGATATGCACGGATGTTAATTTACGGAGAAATGAGAATTCAAAAAAAAAAAAAAAAATTATTTATGGGTTTTTTCTAAGAATAACAAAAAAAATAAACTATTTATATTTATTTTACATAATTTACAAAAAATATTTTTTATATTTATTTTATATTAGTAAATTATGAAGTTATATTTGATTATAAAATGCGTTAGACGGGAGGATTAGATAAATAATTTAATGATTAGGTGACGGTTATGTGTGAGCAAGGAATAACCAGATATGCGTAAAATCGGCAAAGGGCGGGAGGAAATATATAATTTTAAATTAGGGATTTAGTAAATTGTGTGTGTGGTTAAGCAAATCTTTTAATTATTATTATTATTATTTTATTGTTGATTTGGTCTGTTCAATAGATCACATTAATTAATAAAAAATATCTGATTCTAATCGTCTTCTATTTTTCAAAACCAAGCTATTAAAAAATGTAACAGTGTAGTGGATAATGAATTATATTTCTAATTTATTTTTTAATGTAAAATTTATTGAGTGCAATCCATTACGATCTCGTCGATAATGGAATAAAATATTTAAAATTTAATGCTATGTGTTTTACATATTATAAAGAAAATACGATCACCGATATGAATATGGTGACATTAGACATATACTATACCGAGTTATGAGATACGTGCTTTTTAATTTGAAAAAATAAAAAATATGTTCTTGCATGCATCTGTGTCACTAAAATTACATGGGTAAGAAAAATTTAAGCTTTTTTTGTAGTTGCATCAACTTTTATATTAAGCTTAAATGAGCAATTTTTGGATAGGTCAACCGAGATATCTTGACCAAAAGTATAAAGATAGGAGGTTTGTAGATAAAGATTGCTCACGAGATCTATGAAGAAGTCTATAATGTGCTCAGAGAACCCATAAAGGAGCTTAGAAAGATGTCAAATGACTTATGAATGAGTCAGTGAGAGCTAAGAGAAACGATGGGAGGAAGCTTAGTATAGTAGCTTAAAGGATCCATGAGGAGCTTAAGAGGTAGTTCTGGCACCTCATAGGACACATGAAGAAGCTTAGTGGTGGCTCAAAGGACCCATGGGAAGCTTGAAGGTAGCTAAAAAAGATCTCATAAAAGAGTTTAGTGTTACTCAAAAGACCTGTGGGAAGCCATGAAAACCTTAGTAGAGGCTCAGAAAACCTTACAGAGGAGCCCAATAGCACGCATGAAGGACCTAGGAATCACAGGAAGACCTTGTATGGACCAATGGAGAATTTAGAAGTCACATGGAGAACCCCATAATCTATGCAACAGAGAAACCAGAAAGAAATCGTCGAAGTGTCTCTGACCTGACATCATTCTTATTGTTATTATTTTGGAGACTTGGGTAGTTGTTTGGTTTTTAATAATTGACGAGATTGCTTGTCAACGTGGTATTGTGTATTATTCTTCTTTTAGTTTGGGAAATTGGGTGAGATTTTAGGTTTCTAAAATTATTTGATTTTCTTTTTGCTACATTCAAATATTCTATTTTCTGACCTTAGAACATTTTTAAAATTAAATTTGGAGTGTTTTGGTGGTTAACTTTTGGTTGATTAATGTCCAAAAAAAATTATTATTGGTTGATATATGGGATGTTTTTCTTTTGGTACTATTGAATAGTATTGTAATGGTTTTTCAACTTTTGTTTTAACACAAAAATCTTAAAATTAGTCTATATATTTAGTTTGGAGTCAACTTTTTTTTTTTTATCAAAATTCATTAAATAATATCAATAATTTCATGAAAAAAAATACACAAGTAAATATATGTGTTTACAAATTAAAAGGAGGTCAAATACATATCTTTTGTAAAAGTCACCCATTTAAGAATATGTTTTGTTTAACTTTTCAAATGTTTGTCTTAGGTTAAAATATTTTGAAAAAGTCAAAGTGTTTGACAATCATTTAAAATAACTGGGTGAAATTAGTTAGTTTGAAAAAAAAACACTAAAAGTTTAAGTCAACTTTAAGGAAAATATAAGA
>JBBPDJ010000004.1:12933795-12947318 GCA_037974625.1 Cucumis cinereus | reverse complement strand
TATATATATTTTGGGTGGGATTATGGATAATCTTTATCTAATTTGTATTAAGTATAAAATTACCAAAATATCCTAACAAAATCTTCTATCTCACTTCCATAATGTTTGCCACCGATGTTGCTTGTCAACAACCTCACGGGGCCAAATCTTCGTTTACAACCTACTTTGATGAAACTTTCGATGACCAATATCAACGACCACCACTTACGACATCACCAGCTACCACCTCCAATAAACACCACTAACAACCAATCGGCAACAACCACCTTTGATAGCTTATTGTATCTAATTATATCTCCAACGACCAACTCTAATGGACAATTAGATCGATCATTTTGATTTTAAAAAGAAAATCAATCATGATTAATGAATATATTTTTAAATTTTAAAATTGAAAAGTAATTAAGTTATTGTGTTTAATAGTTGTACTTTGTAGTAATTATACATCAATACAACTAAACAAACATAAAAGTATTCTTAAGAAAATCTAACCAAAGACATTAATAATTTTATTTTAAACCGTTTGTTATAAAAATAAAAATAAAAATAAATAAAAATAAAACACCCTCACCGAAATATGTGTAATTAAATTCGGCTTTTTTTCTTTCAATATCAACAAAATTGATCTTAAAATATCTTCTCATCTTTTTTATCTTTAAAATATTATGTAATCTTTAAAAAAAATAAAAAATAATAATTAAAAAAATCTTGGGGTTAGTCTTTTGGTCAATTCACCTCTTCCATTGGAATTTAACCAACACGTCTGTAGTTCAAATTCAACCTCATTACCATATTGCCAATGAGGAAATTTAAATTGAACTGAAAGTTCGAATGTCAACCCCGTTCGTTTTGCTATTTTCTAAAATGAAAGTGTAAAAAATGTTATTTCTTCTGGTTTCGGCCCAAACAAAACTCAGGCAAATCAGATTTAAACTCGTGGATGTCCTTTTATCAGAGCCCAATAGGCCCAAACGAAATATCCAATTAGGCCCAAAAGATGAACATGAACACCGCATTATCAACGGCCCATATCATTAGACAACTTCGCTTTATTGGGCTTCTGAGCAAAATTTCTCAAAACACAGCCATGTTCAATTAAAATGAACAGGAAAAGAAAATGAGAATTTATATAAAAATCACGAGATACTCTTCTAAAAGGAAAATAAATAAATAAATAATACACTCCAACCCTTTAAATTTGAGCTAAATTTTCAATGTTACATTTTTTTCTAATTTCCTTTTGAGTTTAATTGTTTATTTGGTTCATAAGCTTCAATGTTTTACGCTTCTATACCTGAGTTTTCACTAATAAGCATTTTTGTATTTGACCCTTAAATTTCACTTAATTTTTTTAAAAAAACTTTGACAGTAATGAAAAATTAGAGAAAACTAATTTAATTTTACTTAATTCAATTCTTTTAAATTAATTAATTAACACCGATGATAAAAAGTAAAAAATTTTTAATGAAAAATCAAGGTTAAAAGTGTAAATCTAACTTTAGAGACAAAATTGAAACAAAATGCAAAAATCAAGTTTTTAAATGGCAGTAAAAGTAAAAATGCAATATTTTAAAACCTCAAACCCGAAGCAAAACTCATATCCAAAATCGACGTAGACGTTCTGTTGAACGATGTAGATTTTTTTCCCTAATTAAAATTATGTTGCAACTAAACTTATAAATATCAATATGAGTAGCTAAAAGATATCTATAATATTGATTTTATAGCTAAAAATTTGAGAAATGATTTAGATAATAATCTGGATAAATGTTCCAAAATTCAAAGAGTAGCTAATTAGGTTATAATTAGCGATGACCAAAAAAAGCTTCCATAGGTTTGGGCATCATTTACTGCGAGATTTCTTCAATTAGAAATCACCGTTTAAAAGTTGCCCCCACATTTTGTTGAAATTACAAAAAGTTACCCAAATTTTATGGAGCTCAAGTGGAAGTCATTAGCTACTTTCAGTAAATTTTTAGCACCTAAGTCGTTATTAAAAATTGTGTTGGATTTATCCAATAAATATTTTATAAATTAATAAATTATTTAATGACGTGTCAAATAATCAATGAAGGATCAACCTAGCACTAGACATTTTTCAGCTACTTTTGTTTTCATTTGTGTAAATTAACTCTTTATTAGCAAAGTTATTACCTAACCAAAAACAAAACCCATATATGAAAATTTTAATTAGCTACCATCGCAAAAGTTAAGAATGCATCGTTGAAATTAATCAACCGAATTGATGCATGTGACAAAACATTGTCGAATCAAATATTATGATCACTTAGTTAAGATATATGTAGTAAAGTTTCGAGAATATTTTAGCAACTAAATAGTTTAGAATCAAATAAATTTGTTAGGAATTAAACAACAAACGTTCGTAGCTTGATTTATAAGAAATGAAGCAAAACAAAATTATACAGAAAATTTATTCAAGATTTATAATTTATTCAGCAACAAAAATTTAGCTCAAGTGACATATGAGTACTGATAACTATTAAGTACGACGTTCAAATTTTCACACTAAAATTAAAATATTGTTTGTTTATTTGTATATATTCAGTATTCATGATGTTATTCAAATTATATGAATTGGAAGATGATAAAAGATAGCAACTTTATTCGACATTGAAAGTTATTAATTAATGAAATTAATTTCGGCGCTATTTTATCATGTGATTAGTTAAATTTTATTTATTTTGTAAATTGAAAAATAACAAGTAAATTTTTGCATCAATTATGAGAAAAAATCTCATAACAATTTTTTTTATTTGCATCTTTCTACATTAATCTTCTTATAATTTATTTTAAAAACTCATTTAATAAACACTATTTAAAATACACTATAAAATCTATTTTTAGTGGTTGTCAAATACTCTAATCTTTTATTTTTAAAATTAAGCACTTGAGAAAGCATTCCAAAGACATATTTATTCATCAAATTTCAGGTTTAGGGGGAAAATAAATATATAATTTGAAAAAGAAAATAAGAACAAAATAAGAAAAAGGGGAGGAATTATTGATTTAGATGAAATGTTAAGATCAAAAGTGGGGTAGAAGCCAAAAAAAAAAAAAGAAATGGCACATGGGTGTGAGTTTTGGTTTTGTGAAGGTGAAGGTCTAATCTAAATGGTGTCTTAATCCTCTATGCCCTCTTCTCCCTTAACAACAACAATTTTTCCACTCAATTTCTCCCACTTGTGTTTCCATGGTGCAACCCACAAATCTCCATCAAAACTCTCTTTAACTTAATCTACCACTTGAGTGTGGTATGTTCCACGTTCTGTTCGATTTCATTTCTCGACTCGCAACATTATCATCAAATAGATACACGAACGAGCGCGAGAATGAAAGAATAGAGGACATGTTCCTTTATTTGCTGTCATTACCAAATTATATATAACATGCTTCGGCTTTTGCAAATGAATTTTAACGTGTAGAATTTTGTCATCCCGTCAAATAATTGAATCCTCGTTGTCTTGGAATTTTATGAGTATATATGACTTCCAATTATTATATATAAAAGAAATAAAGTATGTTTCCTTCCATTAGTATTTTCTAATAAAGTAAACCTTCAAAAATCATAAATGGTAAGCCCATGGTTAGACATACTTTTTATAGCTAATATCTCTTTAAAGCTCTCATTCTAATTTTAAAACAAAAACAAACAACCTAATTAAATTGAAAATTAAATAAATAGAAAATTCACAACAAAGAAATTGTAAACAAACCCTTTTTGTTTTTGTTTTTTTTCTTTTAATAATTTTTTTATTTGTTTTTAATTTTGATATATGTAAGGATTGAAGTGATATAATTGATAGCCTAACTAAGTGTCTAAGCACAAGCATTTATGAGTTGATTTAGGCATTATTTGGGTTATAAAGTTGCAACCTTTTGCATTAAATGTGTGTCCTAATTTGCATCTACTAAAACCCTAATTATCTTCATCTCCTATATGCTTTACTCTCTTAAAAAATTAACCCAACAATCTTCGCACAAACAAAATAGCTAAAGTTATCTGCGAATTTGTCGATCGAAGCATGCCTAATGTTCCCATATATTTAAATTTTGAAAAGAAATCACCCCTACGTTGAAATGAAAGAGTTCATATTTGGTATTAGTTTGTTATCGTACCTAATTTACGTATTAATTAGTATGAACAAATTTTTTTAAAAAAAAAGTGTGGTACTACATTTATCGTAACTAGCTAGCAGAGTTTTGGAAATAGGTCAAAGATCAAGTTAGAGTTTTCACTCTTCTTCTTGTTCTTTTCCAAAAACAAAAGTGAGAGATTTGAATCTCTGACTTTTTGATTCAGTATGTCTTATGTTGTTGAGTTATATTCAAGTTGACAAGTTTTAGTTCACACTCCCCCCAATAAATATGTCCAAATTCACTTAAAAACGAAACTCGTAGTTAGAGAAAAAATTAGACACAAACTTCGAACCTTAACCCTTTTAGATCAAACGTCTACTTGCCCATGAAACTACACGATGAGAAATTGACAACGAAACACGACCTTTGCCATAAATTTGAATAGTTACAAAAGTAACACTTGGCAGTGACATTAAAATGTTGAATGGAATAGTTGGGTTTGTAAATGAGCATAGTCAAAAGGGCAGTGTAGCAAAGAGAAAAGTGCAGGGGCCAAAAGCATAATAATGAAGAGTTTGATTTGAAGGGGAAAATGGAAATGTGAGAGTGACTTGAAGACATAAATGGTAGCATGTGCTTTAGCAATAAACATGACCTGTTTTTTTAAACTCTCAATTAATGTTTTTTTAAAAAAAAAAAAAAATAAATAAATAAAACAAACCCATTATTCATGTATGCCTTTATATTTATATACACATTAAGGCAATACCCTAATAATTCCAACTTTTTGACCCAAAATTTGAGATGTATACATTACATATACCCACCATACCCACTTCTTCTTCTAATGCCATGTGCTTTGCCTTTTTGCCTCTGCTTCTCCTCTTTACTTCCCTCTTTTTTTTAATTTCTTCTCTTAGTTTTTAGTTGGTTGGTCCCATAAATACAAACTTAACTGGTTACTCGAGTTGCGAACTTCTGGATATCTGTCGATGAACGTTCAGTAGTCAAGACGGTTTTATATCATTCAATGTGTCAATGAGAATTCACCTTATTTGAACAGTGTTAAGCTAAGTTCATTTTGTTATCTTTCAAAATACACGAAAAATTGCTTAGTCCTTGCTAATATATCTTATATCTCTTTCTTATTCTTTGTAGGTCTTGAATTATCACCCATATACACCCGCGAATTTAATATAGATCCAGAAGGACTCAAGTCCTCCTCAACTTTATGGTCTATATATATATATATATATATACTGAAAAAAATATCAATATCATGTGGTATTCTAGTGGTAAAACTAGTCACCTTTAGACTTAGGTTCAAGCTTTAACTATAAAGCTCACGCACCTAAATTTTTGGATTGACCACTATCCATATATTTGGAAGGTAATATGCTATAATATATAAGTGTACATAGAATTTAATATTTGAGCCATAATTGAACTTCTTTACCATACAAATTACAAAATGTTTCTTTTTCTTTTAATAAAGAAATATGTTTTGTTTTTCTTTTAGTTCTCGATTTGGAAGAATTCAAAATATATATTTGTTAAGATAAATTAATTTTTTTAAAAAAATACCTGCCGACAAAAACCAAATAAATACTACTGTTGTCACTTTTAATGCACAAAATCAACTAAAATTGCCTTCCATGAAATAAATTGGTTTTTTTTATTAATATTTTATTTTATTATTATTGAAGCTAAATAACTAATCGACCCATTTCTAGATTTTATTCAATTTGGGATTTTACTAGATTTTGTAAAATTTGACTTTTGCTCATCCTTGACCATTGGTCGTAATTTAACATGGTTGAACTTTTCTACATTAATATATATATATAGAAATTGGTTGTATAAAACTTAAGTCCAATACTTGGAGTCAATTCAAATCAATTCCTATGAAAGTAATTAGTGGAAACCTTTTCAAAAAAGAAAAAAATAATAATAGTGGAAAACTCTTGCTTTGCACTAATTGATGGGAATAAAGTATAATTAAACGATGGCGACGAACATATACTAATAAAATGAGATTACTTCATTTTATAAATTTTTAGTTTCTTATTGAAATACCAGTTTTGTAATGAATTACGTACTAATTAACATCTCATTATTGATGATTCAATCTTTCACCTAAACTCTTAATTTTAAAATAATAATATTGTTATGGGTGATTTTTAGATCAAAATGATAAATCTAATCAATAAAGACAAAAGAAAATCGAATCAAGACCAATGAAAGGGAGTTGGACCTTTGGGACCAATTCATTGTTGACCTTGACCTTGTAGATCAGGGTTGAGAAGCCCAACTTTTGCACAGACATACCCCGAAGTCCAAGAATTTCACATAGAATCCAATCACATTATCATATTACTATTTGCTAAAAGGGAAGAGGAAAATATTTAGGCCAACTCGTTCTACAATTACATCAGTAGTATAGTTCACACGTCGTAACTTGAAATTGAAACCTACTCTCAAATTTTTTAGTTTTCACACTGTTTCACTCAGCAACAAGTGTGTGTAACAAACACTACATCGATATGTAGATTTTCTCTTTCACATGTTATTTTATTGTTTTTTGTTCAAACAAATCTACTCTTTTAACTTCACATGAACGTTAATTGCATTTTTCCGTCTGAATTTATAGATTAATGATAATAATAAATAATTCAATTAATAGGAGTATTTGAAAAGAAAACCATTCATTAACCTCATTGAATAGCCCCTAAAAGAAATTGAATAGATGTAGTAATGTGAGTGGTCAAAAGTAGGCGAAACATCAAAGTAAAATTGCACATGACAAGTAGTGGCCTCTTTTGTCTTTTTACCCAATTTCTCCTTATTCAAATTCTTCCCTTTATTTTCACTTTTTCCACTCATCGATGTACAAATTAATAATAAATTCAACTCTTTACTCTTTATGGCGCCAATATTTGTATTAATTAATTAATTAATTAATTAAAAAAATTATTACATTTTCTTTATTCTTTATTTTATATTTATTTTTTACTACCCATTATTTTATTACTACAAAACTACAATTCAAGCCTTCAAATTTTTTACATTTTGAACTTATGGTAACAAAAACACCAAAATGTGAATTATAATATGTAAAATAAAGGCATAGATTAAGGAATTAGTATATAAAATATCAACTCTTCTGCATTTGACTTGATTTGAAACCATTTGAGGGGGGGTTCTTAAAAGGAAAGCCCCTATGGTTTCAAGAATTACATGCGGAGGTTGTACATTGTAATAATTATAAAAACAACCCAAAAACCAAAAATAAAAATAAAAATGGAAGAAGAAAAAGAAAAAGAAAAAATAAATAAAAATAAAAAGCTAAGAAAAGATATAATGATAGCAGCAGATTGACTGACCCCCCTATTGGTTCAGTCTCTTTTCTTAGCTCTCTTCCTTTTTTCCTCTTTTACTTTCCCTCCATTTTCTAGTGATTTTCCCTCAAATTACCATTTTCCATAAAATCAACAATTTTAAACTTTTTAAGAAATCAACCAACCAACCAACTAGAAACTAGCTACTACACTTTTCAAATTTCAATTTGGGTAGGAGTGATATTTATAATAATCAGCAGCGGGAGCCCTTTCTGCAGTTCAGTGCACCTGCATTGGTCGTAATTGTACCCACAAGCGACGATGGTCTCGCTCCTAAGCTCGACGCTCTTGCGTAACTGGACGACGCTCCGGCACCAGAGGATGTGAAAAATGCACCGTTTAACATCAAATCTCCTTCTGACCTCCAATGCCAATTCCTCCACTCACTCTCTGGTGCATCCTCGTATTTTGTCACCTGCCATTCACCAATATCCCATAAAGATCACAAATCCACAATGTAATACTACTTTTTATCCATCACGTCAAACAATCAAATTACATATTTAGTCCCTCAACTTTTTCCATTTTAACTTTTAGTCCTTCAACTCTTTCACATTTGCTTAGGTTTGTACACTTTTTTCTTTTGTCAGTCTACTCCTACTCTTTTGGAGTTAAATTGTGCTCATTTGAAATTTAGAATTTTATAAAGATTTAAAAATAAATAAATCAAGTGTAATATTCTATATTAAATTGAAAATTCATGAAAAATTGAATAAAAATTTAAAAACTATTGTTAAAATTCTCAAAAATAAACTTCTACTTACAAACATTTTCCAAAACATTTAATCAAAATTGCTAAATTATAATTATAAACGATAAGACAAAGTTTTAGTCTTCTTCAAAATATAGGGACCTATTTTGCAATTTAACGAAAAGTTTGAGGACTCATCAAACAATTTTTGAAAAATATCAAACCACCAAACTAAAAAGAAAGTATCATGTATTATTTTTGTATTGTTTATGTTCTTACCTCTTTGCTGAATCTGTCATTAGGTGCCACAAATCTGTTCCCTTGACTGTTGATGGTTGGAGCAGCACTTCCTCCAATGGCGTACATTTCCCAATGTGTATAGTCATTGTTCACCACATGAAAATACCCATGTCTGCATCTGCAAAACCAAAATCCCCCAATTCCAATTTCAATTTCAATTTCAACTACCAAAACACAGAGAAAATGAAATTCAATATTCGATTTCTATTTTTACCTGGGCATTCTTTGAACAAGACCTTCACCAAAATGATTAAAAGCAATGGTGACTTGCATATTCTTGTCCTGAGTATACGAATCACTGTGCCCCAACAACATCACTTTATCATGATGCGTCATGTAATTGTTCGAAATCGTAATCGCTGTAGACCCATGAATCGCGTCGATTAACCCATCGTTGCAGTTCGATAAAGAGCAATGATCAACCCAAACATGGCTTCCGCCGAAGATCGAAACGCCGTCACCGTCCGAAATGGTTCTGAATCCAAAATGTCGAGGGGAATCTCTCACATCTGTGTTTCCCCCTTGTTTACAGTCGTGAATGTTGAGACCATGGATTATAATGTTGGTCACGTACTGAATCGTAATGCAAGGCCCACCGGCGATATGGACACTAGCACCACGGCCGTCGATGGTTTTGAAGGAATTCATAATCAGTTCCTCTTTCAATCGAATGACCATGTCGCGAGCGAAGATGATCCAAAGGGGTTCGTCTTGGATTACGGCGTAACGGAGAGTTCCTGGTTTGGGGTTGACGGGATCGTCGTCGCCGGCGTCAGTAACGACGTAGATTTTGCCGTCTCGACCGCCGATGGCGTTTTTGCCGAAACCGATCCCACAGTCAGCTAATCTCTGACGATTTTTCTCCCAATTGGAATCGCACCGCCAGCAATCGTCGATTGGATTTCCAGTCCCACACGAGAGATACCCCAAATTCCTCCTCTTCGTTGCATTGATTATGCTCCTGTAAACACAGAATGAGTCGCACATTTTCAAAACAGAGGAACAAAACAAGAAAAAAGAAAACAGAGTTTTATGGGAATGTTGGTGTGTTCCTTTACCTGTGTACTTCTTCTACGACGAGTTCTGGGTTAGGAACGGCGGCAGGGGCCGCGGAGAGAGCTGCGGAGAGAGAAATGGAGAAGAGAAAGAGGGAGAGGAGAGAGAGAGGGACTGTAGGCGGTGCCATTTTGTGAGTGGAAGATGAAGGAGTGAGGTGAGAAAAAACAGAGGATTGGGAAGGAGTATATAAAGAGATTAAGGAACAAGAAGGAGGGATTAATGGTGTGATTAAACTAAACAAAATTAACCTAAACATGTGGGGCCCCCAAATGCTGGGAGGTTGATTTCGGGTTTTACGGGATTTTAATTGGGTAGTTTTGGCCGTTAACTAAGCCCTGAATAATGGTAGGCGCTAGCGCTACCTAGCTCCTGATGTCAATTTTTTTTTGGATTAAATATCTATTTGAGTTTTACGAGCATTCACGAGTAATTTCAAAATTAATTGATAATGAAATAAGTAATCATAGATTTTGTTAGAAATATAGGATCACTTGATTTTTTCAATATAATATTTTAAATATCTTAATATAATCAAGTACATGTGTTTTAAAATATTACAATTAAAATAAGTCGTTTCAATCGGTTTCAAATTTATACTTTTATTTTGGACTTTTTAACTAAATATTTGTTTAAGGTATGAATTAGTTTTAAAGAAGTACTAATACTTTGAAATCGAAAGTGAGTATTTAGTGTAAAATCAAACTAAAAGTGTAAATGCTGACATTTAGAATTTAAATCGAAATAAAATTCAAACATCATAAATAAAATACGAATCTTCTTCTTGTCTTTTGTTTTTGTCTTAACCTCGAGCTCAATCATCACTTCATTTTTCTTCCAATTTAATTTCTATATAAAAAAAAAGTCAAATCATACAAGCATGAACAAATTTAACTCAAGTGCAAAGGTTCGAGCCTTCCCTCAACCTCTAAAGTCTAATTATTATATATATAGCAATACTCAATGTTTAGATTATTTTATTGTTGGTTCAACGACAACATGTTAAGCCCCCTCATTTTCTTTCAAAGATGCACGTTTAACATTATTGAATGTATTTGTTTGGAAAGTAATTCTTCTACTAAATTGGATCAAAGATAACTTAAAACCATTTTAAATTGATGGGTGAAGAAGGTGCATCGACTAGCTTGTTTAATTGGAGGTTGTCCTTTTTCGTCCCATAAAAAGTTATAGTATTTTAAGTAAACTATTTTGTCGATGTATCATGAACTATTACTCATGTTTGTACAGTTAACTCCAATTACACAAAAATACTCAGATGATTATTATATTTTTTGAGTTTAATTGTTAATTATACTGATTTATTTGTAAAAAATGGGGTGATTTATTTATTGAGTAAAAAAGAGTAGTTTATTTTAGGGGGTATAATAATTTTTATAAAAGCATTAAATATTCGTATTGATTTTCCATAAATCCCAAAATAATAGCACATATAATTGCTTTACAAACTTGCAAGTCATACATGTCCACCACCATCCACTAGACCCTCACTCTTTCCAATCCAACCAATAAATACCAACAAATTTTGGTCCCTCTTTCCCACCATTTAATTTAGATTTTTCATCCAAAAAAATAAAAAGTGTATAGTTAAATTACACATTTAATCTAAACTATTTTAAATTTGAAAGACCCTCAATTATGAAAATGTCTAATAAATCCATAATATTTCAATTTATTGCATAGGAAATACTTTTAAAAAAATTTAAAAAACTTATAAAAAAAAGTTTACAAAATTTTCAAATGTTTTTTAAAGCTTAAAGATCAAATAGACATTTTAAAATTTATAAATCAAATAGATTCAAAACTAAAAATCATGGAAATTAGTAATTAAAATAAAAAAAAAACTCCATATTTTGCATCTAAAACAAAATAAATATAGAATTAAAAAAAAAAAAAAAAAAGCCCATCCAATGCTCCTATTAAAAAAAATATACTCATTAAAATTCTAATATCTAGTCGATTTATTGAATACTAATTTTACAAAAGTTTATAATAGTTTGTGTCGATAAAATTAATGACCAATATTATTTAGGGATTCTTTATCGGAATTAAAAATTATTTTTGGGAAAGAAGCATTGGCAGATAAGTTTGGTATTTTAATAATAATAATTAAAACAATTATTATTATTATTATATAAAAAAAATAAAAATAAAATAAAAAAATTATCCCATTTGACCAAACAAAAGAAACAAAGATAATCTTCAATGTTCTTTTTTTAAAAACAGCTTTTGTCATGACAACATAATTGACAAACATCATTTTAGAATGTCTAATGTTTCGAAATACAACAAAAACTTCGACAGTTATTTGCAATATATTTTATCTTTTTTCAGTAAAGTTAAAATGCTGCCCATTTTAGTAACAATCTAATTATCTGACTCTTTTTATATGCGGTAAGCGATTATTTAAAGAAATTCATCTTAACGTCTCTAGACACTGTAATAATATAGAATTTTGTGATTAAATATACTAAAGAGCATACAATTTTTCTTAATTTTTTCAACGTGAGATTTTCAGCATGTTCTCTCAAGAGGATGTCTCTTTTGGGTTTGTCATTATTGATCGATCTTCAATTTCTTTTTATTGGATAGAATACTCATTTGAATTTATAGGTTCTCACATCATATTTGATAGTACGAGACTCATCGATTTTTACTTATGTGAGATTCTCAATAATTATTAAGTGGGTTGTCAATAACTCTTATTGAAACTCTACCAAGGTGACGTGACAATATTGTCTCGTTTTCAAGTAAAATAATTATAGAAAAAAAATCAAACAAAAATGGATAAGATACGACAATTTATTAATCCTCTCCAATTTTGACAACGTGGTTTTTCTCCAAGCACGAGAACCCACTCTATTAATAATATATTTCATCTACCTATCTACTATAACTTATTATTCGTGTTACGTACTCACATTAATATTTCAAATTTTTTTAATGACGAGAGGGATAGTGTTTATTATTATTATTATTATTATTATTATTATAATAGAAATATGACATAAGTTATTGAAATATATAGAAAAGAAATAGAAGAAGAGTAGATTTAATGATGCACCAAGATTTAAGATGCATAAAGAAGAGAGGAGAAATAGATGATATAAGAATTGAATGAAGTAAAATATTGGTGTTAGTGTAGTGTAGGCATATCAATTAACAACAGCATTATTGAGGAAGATAGGCGTGGGTATTGGGTAAGAACAAAGAGAGTACGACAATCCATCCAAACTCCTCACAAATGCTACCCCTTATCACTTATCATCAATGGTTGCATTACACATTTCCACACTTCCCATTTACTCTAAACTTATACTTTCTTTTTATACATTATCCTTCCTATTATTAATAATGTTCCACGTCATTCATCCCTCCAAAATCATTTATTTACATGCATGCCTCCCCCCTCTAACTTTCCCAATCAAAAATTGTAAATCATATCAAAAGATTTCTATTTGACTAAGTTTTTCGTTTTACTTCTACTATGTATATGTTTGTCTAAAATTCTTATAATCGAGGTCATTACGATATAACTAACTAAGCTAAGTTTATACGTTCCAATTCTAATGCATTAAACTAACCCATAAAGTGAGGGTATTCATTATATATATATATATATATATATATATATATATATATATATATATAACCAAAGAGATGTAGATGCATACCAGACTTTACTACTGATTTTGGTGGGAAGAGAGTGAATGTGTTGAATTCAATTTATATATTCACACCGCAAATTGAGGGATAGTAAAGAAAAAGTAAGAAAAATAAAATAATAATAATAATAATTTTTGAAGCACAATTAATTGCGCCCAAAAATCCTCGTGACAACCGCACATGCTTTGCACTCCAAAATCAAAGTTCTATAAAGCTAATGTAGGGGGGGGGGGGGGGGGGGGGGGGGGGGGGGGGGGGGGGGGGGGGGGGGGGGGGGGGGGGGGGGGGGGGGGGGG